>JAZHYW010046230.1:0-107325 GCA_037355805.1 Ixodes ricinus | reverse complement strand
ACAACCAAAAAGTAATCAGAATATCAATGAGCTAACGAAGTCATATTTTTATCACACCCTCGAAGTAATCGAGAGTAATAAAAATGATGAACTTTTATTATGTGCGAGTGGCGTCAATAATAGCCAGAAGTATAGTAATCATACTATAAATCATCATCTGAACTGAATCAATAATAAGTCGAAGAATGAGAAAGAGTAAACAAAATGTCAATTCAGCAAAGTCGATTGCTCTAATTACTAACCTGGAGATCACCAAAGAATAATCCACTGTCAGTCGTGCGACTGGTAACTCCTAGTGATCAAAATAGCGATCACTATATCAGTGGTCACCAACAAAATATATTAGCAGGCATTACTCGAATTTATCAAAAGTAAGCGAAACAAACTACTTAAGATAAAAAAGTACAGTATATATTGTTGATTAAAATTTGATCGACCCCGAGATTAAATCAAGTTGTCTGAATGGCACTTAAATTAGACTGAATGGTACTTTAATAAATAATGCTCATTTGGATCAAAATGATAGTAAAACGTGCATTTCTGTTTAATTTCTACTACTGCTACAATTATTACTACCACCATCTACTACTACCACTATGTCCCATCTTCACCACTACCACCACTACCTACTGCACCAGCAGATCAGGTCAATAGATTTCGTGGCCTAAAGGCTTTCGTTAGGTTCATAAGGTCCTCAAAGATGATGATAATAATGGAATATGCATACTACGTAGGAGAAGGCAATGACAACGACGGCAATGTGGCACGCCCAATCTGGTAAAATAATAAATATCGTCTATTTATTATACATCTCAATGGTTTTGACAAGAGATTCTGATAGTTAGAAATTCAAGCCCACTGGGTGGGAATGAGACAGATGCGACTGTGGATTATAGGTCGTTTTGGAAAGTCAATCCCGCTTAAAGTGAAAAGCAATGAACGATTGGTGAAAATGTACCAGCGTCGCGCCCATTGGACAGGCTCCATGGCTCGTAAACTTCCTTGAAAGTAGAAAATGATGACCTGGCGTTCAATCCTGTTCGACCAGGTCTTCTATAACCTAATTTATACAATACGTCTGTCTGCCGGCTTGCATAAATTCATCATTATTTTGAGCTAGAGAGATGGCACAGGTACTCTTGATGCCGAGTGGCATTATTAGTTGGGCACAAATTGCATTCCACGTTACCTGAAAGGATACCTGTAAAATTCACATTGCAAGAAAGAAAATTCAGTTTTGTTGTCCCTAAACACATGCCTCATGTAAGCGTAAAATCGAAAAACTCGAGAATATAGTTGTTTTCATTCCAAAAATCGCTCCGATCGATTAGAGCTTGTCTAAATTGGGTCCTTTTTTTCATATTAATTAATGATTTGAAATAGTAAAACAACTTATACAACAAAGCAATCTTGGTTCGTAAAAGTACTTAGGGTTTCAACTGCCCGTCCACTCTTATTAACCAAAATCTCGTGCCTAACCAACATACTTTTAAAAATCAATAATAAAAGAAACAATTAAGATTGAACGCGATGGCACTATAGCAACTACTGTTTCAATTGGGGCAAAAGCTCAAGGTGTACTACAAGACTTACCTGATTTATTCTAAGTTTCTCTGGCTGTGCTGCCTATTTTAAAGGGAAAATGTTGCCATTTATTTTAGGAAGTCGTCCTGTTTCCTCTAATTTGAGTAATTAGCCATTTGGATGCCTCACTTTAAGCTTAGAATAATATGTCATACATCAGAGGCTCGTAAACATTCTCAGCGATCATATCACCTGATGGCACGAAAAGTGTTGTCCTGGGCACTGGCGGATCAGACACAGGCACCGGAAAAAGTTGCCTGCAGTACCAATGGGCCTCCTCGAAAACGTTTAGGTACATCTCAAGAGCCGGCTCCTGAAACGCCTGCTAGTGGCTAGAAAGGTTGGTTTCAGGAGGTTCACACTATTTATTTTTACTTGTTTTAAACTTGTCATTTGTAGAAAACTTTATAGGTAATATGCTTAAAGACAAGAAATGAAATCAAAAAAATAATGTAGTACGCGTTGCCCGTAGCCTTCGCAACACTTGCCTTCCGACCCCCATTGTCCGTAAAACGTGTCGAGGGTGCCTTAGCACAATAAGCAACTCATGGCAGTCCTTTCCGGTCTGGCTTCGCGAGAAGAGACTTCAACGGGACCGGGGTTTAACGCCGACAGATTTGCTCTTCCCACAAGGATAACGGGACAACGCTTACATTTTGGTGTCTACACAGTAGTTTTGCTAACGAGCTCAAGAACCTGTCCTTAATCTTAGAGAAGAAAACCGGCATTCCTCTTTCACCGTAAAAGAAGAAAAAAAGTGGGCGGGGGGGGGGCGACACCAGAAGGCCAGGGCCCATGTTTCAGAGTTTTGTCCTCCTTTAGGTCTGAGCAAGTTTAAACTTAAACTGACCAGCATTTTTTTTTTTTTTTTTTGCCAAATTTCCGGGGTTAGCGCGGGGCCCCCGCGTTCGGGGCTGTGGGCTGCAACACCCTTAGCCCGTACGTTGCCCGGCACTACTACTGCTACCACTACTACAACTACTTTAGATGAATTGGGATTATCTAATTTGTCATGGAAACTCAAGTACGAAACGTTACAACGTTCCTGAGAATCAAGGACAGCGTTAAAAGACCGTAAAGTGAATTTTGGTTTTGCATTCCAGATGCATAGTTTTAAGCCGAGATCATTTCGCTGTTATTGACAAAGTGGGGTTTCTATGATGGGTCATGCTTTTGTATTCGTCAATAAACATGTCAAAAATTTTGGTTGTTACGGGTCAAATTTAGGTTAAACTGAACTAAAACAATGCAATACTGTGTGCCAGAAACGCAGGTCAAGAAAACAAAAACTGGGGACACGCCACCACTTTTGGTTTAGATGTTTCGGAGCCGTTACCAGTGACGGTAACAGCTGATAATGTTACATCGTCAGTTCTTTGTTAATTAATGTACTTTTCTCATACCGTTAAAATCTAACGAAGGTGTGGACTCATTAAGCTATACAGTAGTTTGAGGCACCATGCGGAAATTACGTCGAAGCCTCGTTCTGCAATTTCTGCCAATCGAGGATTTCGGAAACATCGCCCGGATTTGACACCACGGCGAGAGTCAGCCTATGATGTTTAAATATACTTTTACAACAAGCCAGGAGCGCTCTTTTCCTCTTTCGTTCGATAATTGTAGCGCCAAATTTTGGAACAATATTATGCTAATTAGTCTTCACAAACACACTACACCATCTCAGTGGTCCACACTGCAACAGAAATTTACGTTAATTAAAGCAAGATTTAGGAGTTGGTGTCCGCGAACAGTTTAATACTTTACAAGCATACCAGCTCAGATAATACAACGTGTTCCCAGGGTTCCGATATATTGCCCGTTTATGTGTCCGGGAATGCTTGGGAGGGGAGCGCAAAAACATAAGAAATAGAATGTATATGTTGCTCGCAATAAAGCCTGCTTCCGTCATGAATTGCAAGAAAATTCAAATGGTGGAGGGCGAGCTGGTTCGGAAATGTCAGAGCTTGAAAAATTACTCCAGTCAAATAAGAAAAGCAGGAAACCAACACTATGCTATAATAACCTCTTCTTTTTATATTTTTTTTGGTTCAGCTTTCAAGTTTTGGGGCTTTTGCATACATGTTCTAAAACTAGATTGGTGTTCCTTAGTGGGTATATTTCAGGGCCGCATTTCAGTGTATCCAACTCAAACATTTTGGTGTATACCTTTCCAGCGCTTATCACCAGTGGACGAAAATACGTCGCTGAACTCTGGACGTATGCGCGAGGCTCATATGTCGCAGAAGATGGGGCTACCTCGCATTCGTCGATTCAAAGCGCAGTCCAGTAGACAAAAATGGCAGCCTGTGCAGAAGGCGCTTCTATACAGGGTGTTTTGAGCTATGGCATTCGAACAGATTTATCGCGAGAAAGATTTTGATGGGTGCAGGTACACCAGTGTTTGTTCCGCGAGTTACACGGCCAGGGGGGGGAACTTATAGGCTAATCTTTCTCGATAAGTCGTCGGACGATTAACTAACAAAGTTTATTACCTTTTTTAAGCAGTGATCATTAACAAATAGTTCGACAGAAACCTGCCAGCATCGTCAAAAACCTTATATCAGTCAATTTCTTGAGCGACTTCAAGAGCGTGGCAGAGCAAGGTGTCGCCCCGCCTTCCTGTGGAGGCTGTGACGGTCGCTAGCTGTCGCGTTCGCTTCTATTTAATTTTTTTTTGGCGTGTTCTTCGTAGGAAGTGTAAATTTACTATATGGTTTTACTGCGTATGGGCCTGTAGCTGCAGGCGAAACTTCAACTAACATTTTAAGTCTGGTTGACAGGGCAGGCAACGCATGAATCACAGCTGTATATGAAAAATAAAGAAATATGGCCACAATTGCAGGAGCATCACTATAGATTTACATCTCACACAATAAATGCTGCTGATGGTCTGAATGTCCTATGGGTTATGTATACTATTTTTTTTGTATCTCTGTTTTTACACAAGATCGCCGAAGCAGAAAAGTTGCATGCTGCTCGAGCGACATGCTAAATACAGTTCAGCTAGTAAGAGAATCACAAGTAAGACAGCCCAAGTTCATGAAGGCAACAGCAAAAAAAACAAGGAACATTTATTATATACATTGATCGCATTTGACCTTTGCTGGATTCGGATAGTATTTTTAATGAACTACACGGGTGGTGTCTGTGGACTTGCTTATATCAACCCTCAAGTAATGTATAACAAGCGTAAGCGAAGGTGCCTAAGCCTCGCTATTAGTCACTTAAGCCCTAAAATTGAGATTTTGCTTAAATCTAATTGTCCTGAAGCTAAAATACCAGAAATTTTTCTCACCCAGACTGTCACCCTTCACAGCTTGTCCCATTTTCTGCTACTAGTGCTGCATCTACCACTGGACAGACGTTCGAATGCTTGCTTTACTCCTGTTTCGCTCTGTTGTCAGAGTCCAGCTGCAGGGAGTTTGGAGGCTGAGCAAGCTTTTGGGGACCTGCATCAGTGTCTCTTTTAATTGGAAATAAATGACAATTAAAACTAAACGGTGTATTTTTCAGAATACCCATAGGGCTGGAATAAAGAATGTCGGGGAAAAGTATAAAATATTCCAGAAGTACGGTACTATTGTTGTGCATATTTTGGGCAGTTTCAATACACATCATACAGGCAACTGGGGCAATTCGGCCATTTTGCTGCTACCATAAGCAAACTAATTTCAGTCATTGTGCATGTTCTGAGGAATATGCTTTCTTGCATGAGGTGTATAAACTATATAATTAATTCACGAAGAAGCTGACGCTTATGTGCAGCAACCTCTGTTCCACGAGCACTTCAAGAGATCATCAGGCGCAGGGCCTTTAAAACATCTGGCGAAACCAGCGCATGCAGAGGTGTGCAGCGCAGAGTCGGGGTCAGTGAGCTAATTTGCCGACCACCCAGAGGCCCATGATATAAATGCCACTTCAAATGCGCTTGACAGTAGATGTAATATCGTTCTAAATCATGAACATGCAAGGAACATGAAATTCCAGCGTCTGAAACACTTCACCCGACCCGTCGCAAGATTGCCTTGTGTCGTGTGGACGGACGGGGGAGGTTCATCGGCACACTCCACGCCTCCGCCGATAGCTTTCGGGATTTGTAACCCCAATTTAAAGCGTGAAAGCGACAAGCCGGCTTAAGGGGTAAAATGTACGGAAGCATCGTCAATATCGGCCTAACTCAACGTCTTGCACACTGAGTAAAACGAGGACCAGCTCCTCGAAGAGCTTGCGGGCGCTACAACGCCAAACCAGGAAACCGGTGCTGGGAAGCGAGCCGACGCGAGATCGCGGAGCGGAGTCACCCGCCTGACGATCACGGTACACCTCACCCAATCAAAGCACGGCGACCGCAGCGACGCATGAAGTTCGCTCTCGGGGCTACGATTGGGCAAGAGTGCTGGGCTTCAGCGTTAGGCCTCGAGCTCGTGTTCAGTGAGCCCGGACACGAGCCCCGGCCGAAGGCTGACCCAGTACTCGGGCCCAGTACTCGGGCCCAGCTCATCGCCCGCTTTGGCCTTCTGGTCGGTGACGTAGAGGCTTTACGGCCTTGTAACCTACGGCGACACTCACGGCTCCGCTAGTGCTTTTTCGTCGGAACTTCTACGACCAGCCACCAGGATCGCGACGTCCGACAGCGCGGCACTCCAGCTCCTGTGACGTCATTTGCGGCCACCTCGGGACCAGTCTTTTGTGTACGGGCAGAGACATGGAGGCTGTTCGGGCAGAGCAAGTCGCCCGCTTCTCTGCGCACAGGTTGCGGTGACGTCAGGAGCTGACGCCGAGTTTTGATTGGCTGTGATCGGAAGGATAGGTAGGTAGACCACAATGCTAAATGCCTTTGAGGCTCTACTCGACTACTTTGTTTTCAAATCAGCCAGTTAAGAGCTCGGCGTTCTGACATCATCGCAACCACCGCAAAGAAGCAGCACGAAACTTGCGCCCGCTTTACGCACCAGATACGGGCTCTGGCGATCACCGCAGCTGCCGTGGCGCTGCCGTCGAGGGCGGCGCGTGAGCTTCTGACGTGGATCTGGTTGTCGCGCACGCGCAGCGGCCTGCGTCGGCATGCGGAGTGGTTTGCAGACAGCGTGGAGGTCGATGCGGAAACGGCAAGCTGGTCTGCTTCTTTGGCTGGGGATTTGTGGTGGCGTCAGGAACGCCGAGCTCTGGAATTTGGAGCCTGGATTGAAGCGACGAGCGGGCGAGGCCAGCCAAAACAACTTGCTTTGAGGGTCTTCCCACCATCCTTCGATCAGAGCGAATCGGAGCAATGAACACCTGCGAAACTAGGCTGGAAAAACAGATGTTACTTTTCCTAATGAAGTGACAGACCGTCGGGGGAAAAAATAAAGCGGCAGAATCGCTAGCACGGGCTGCTACATTCTTCCGTCGCGCTCAGACACGCTGGGGCTTGAAGAAAATGTCCCATTCACTTTAGGGAACTTCGTTGAACGACTTTTTTTGCGGAGAAATTTCAGAAATACCTTGGCAACAAAAAGAAAACAAAAAAACCCGGCAATGCGATGAATCGGCACGCCCGCGTGTTTGCGTGTGCGTAAATGTGTGTATATAAGGTTGTTCTTTTTTTGTATGTTTGTTTTTCTTGATTATTTGTTTGTTTGTTTTTTGCAAAGTTTTTCTCGGTTTCCGAGTTTCGTAAATGTTCCCAGTCGCAAGCGGAGAGGTTTCCTTGCTTTCCGTATTTTACCCCGATTCTCTTATTTTACTCTTAGCCGAAGAGCCGTCTTCGAGCCGGATTCCTCGGCGTAATATCAGAATCCGCTGTCCCAACGCAAGTGGAAAATACTGTACACATACTAGCGTGTGGGTTAAACTTTTTTTTATATTATTATTATTTATGGAGTTAGCTTTGTCGAAAACTGACTAGCTCGTCGACTACTATAAAGAATGCGGCTTTTTTTTATTTTACGTTCAGCTCCAGTTCACTTTACGTCGGCTCCAGCTCTGCATACCTCACGCCCACGCCTACACTACTGAAAAGGAAAAAAAAAAGAGTATAACATCCTGATTCTTTGCAAAATGCACATTACAGTACAGGACGAAGCAAGAGGTTTGTTATCTACTACTACTTGGTGCAAAACCCAGGCCAGCATTCGTACTGGTGCTGGGTAAAGATTTAACCTAATGTGTGAACCAGTATGTCCATGTATACCCTTACTTCGTGTAATACCTTGCGGTCATAAAAACAAAAAACCATGACGATAACGATGATAATTAGAGGAAGGCTGACTTACGTTGTCTGAACGCTCACCTGCAATTTGAATTTGGCTTTTTTATTATATTCAAATATTAAGAACTGAAATTCCACCATATTATCCAACAAAATCGGCATAGTCACCCTGCCGCCTCATTTTAATCCCCAGGAGCATTTAAACATAAATAAATATATTTTTTTAAATATTTACAACCATCAATAAGAATTTTCGAAATCTGGTCTTGCAAATTGTATTGCTATCATAATCTCAGTGTATGGGATCTGTGCCATACTAATAGCGGCCATCTTGAGGCTGATGATGGGAACAAGTTAAAGATACTACCAAGGAGGATAAATGAGAACTTTGCTCTTCTTGAATACATTACAACACGACGGGCGAATTAGATGCGTCTGCGTAGGTGTTCATTTCAGAGTCAGACCCAACTATCTCATTGACAACTGGGCCTCTAGATTTTCGAGATGGCGAAGTTTAAATCAAGGGGCTTATGGGGTCGTCGGCCTGTGTCAGTCAACACCACCGAACTTCGAAGAACTATCAGGTGATCGAAAACCAACTGATGATGCATGATAAAATGACCATAACCTCCATCAGTTCGTCGAAATCTGAAACCGCATTTTGAAATCACCAGATGGGACTGAATTTTGAAAAGGGTTCCGATGCACCCATCAGCGAAAACCGCCCCATTCTTATTACCTGGTCACGAGCGGCCGGATTCCTGGTTAAATCAAAGGCAGCGAAGAGAAAACATCTTCTACTGCAGCTATTGCATCTATCGTCTTCAGATTACTAAAGACCGGCTCCACTAAGTTGCGTATAGAAATGCGACACGAGTTTATTGGAGCCGCGAATGTTATTTGGATAAAACCAGTTCTTGTTAGTACAATACGCTGCTTGATCCCTCGTTGTATTCTTTGACCCCTTTGGGGCTGTAGCAATTTGGAGAGTCGAGTCGTAGTTGGTACGTAGACGCATATTACCTTCCTCTCTGCTTGTTCGGTGTCTTAACATGGCCTTTGGAGGCTCACTGTCAATGCGGCCTTCGAAAGTTAGCAGCGCCTTGTCCGCGCCCGCGGACAAGGCGCTGTTAACTTTCGGGGCCGAAGACTTTGCGGCCGTGTTGTTTGTTTTATACTTGCGTTCTTGGTGCTTTCTTCGACCTACGCCTGAGTAATTGATTTTGCGAAAGTGTTTTTTTTTTTATTTAGAGAATACAACAGATCATTGAAGATCCAGGTTGGAGTGGACATACATATAAGCAGCTTAGAAAAACAGAAAAAAATAGAAAAAACACGACGACCAGGGAGTCAGAGCAAGAACAACCAGTACTTCAGGCATGGGTCGAAGAAAGCACCAAGAACATAAAGTACAACATAAACAAACTTAACACGGCCGCAAAGGTTTTCGGTTTCGAAAAACAGCAGCGCCTTGTCATATGACAAGGCGCTGCTAACTTTTCGGTAGGTCATTGACAGTGAGCCTCAAAGGCCAACGTACGAAGACACCGTCGACACAAGCAGAGAGGAAGGTAATATGCCGTCTACGTACCAACTACAGCTCGACTCTCCAAATTGCTACAGCCCCAAAAGGGGTCAAAGACCACAATCGGATGGATCAAGCAGCGTATTGTACCAGCGCCGGAGTGGGTGGCTTTATCCAAATAACGTTCGCGGCTCAATAAACTCGTAGTCACGCATTTCTATACGCAACTTGAGTGTGAGCCGGTCTTGGGTAAATCTTGAGGGCGATAGATGCAATAGCTGCACGTAAACAGAAGATGTTCCTCTTCGCTGCCTTTGGATTTCAACTTGAGATCCGGCCGCTCGTGACTCGGGTAATAAGAATGGGGCGGTTTTTCGCCGATGGGTGCATCAGGACCCTCTTTTCAAAAATTCAGTCCCATCTCGTGGTTCAAAAATGCGGTTTCGACCTCGACGAACTGATGGAGGTCATGAAATTATTTTATCATGCATCATCAGTTGGTTTTTCTGGATCACCTGATAGTTCTTCAGTTTCGGTGGTGTTGACCAGCACAAAGCCGACGACCCCATAAGCCCTTGATTTAAACTTCGCCATCGAAAGGCTCTAGAGCCCAAGTTGTGTCAATAGAATGATTGGGTCTGACTCTGAAATGAACACCTCACGCAGACGCATCTAATTCGCCCGTCGTGTTGTAACGTATTCAAGAAGGCAAAGTTCTCATTTATCCTCCTGGCTTGGTAGTATCTTTAACTTGTTCCATCATCAGCCTCAAGATGGCCGCTATTAGTATGGCACAGATCCCATACACTGAGATTATGATAGCAATACAATTTGCAAGACTGAATTTCGAAAAGTGCCTATTGATGGTTGTAAATATTTAAAAAAATATATATTTATTTATGTTTAAATGCTCCTGTAGAGTTAAGCCGAGGCGGCAGGGTGACCATGCCGATTTTGTTGGATAATATGGTGTTCAGTTCTTAATATTTGAATATAATAAAAAAAGCGAAATTCAAATTGCAGGTGAGCGTTCAGACAACGTGAAGTCGGCCTTCCTCTAATTATCATCGTTATCGTCATGGTTTTTTGTTTTTTTATGACCCGCAAAAGGGTATTACACGAAGCTGTGGGTATGCATGGACATACTGGTTCACACATTAGGTTAAATCTTTACCCAGCACAGTACGAATGCTGGCCTGGGGTTTTTGCACCAAGTATTAGTGAATAACAAACCTCTTGCTTCGTCACTATTATGCTAGCCAATGTGTGCATTTTGCAAAGAATCAGGATGGTATACTTTTTTTTTTTTTTCCTTTTCAGTAGTGTAGAGCGTGGGCGTGGGAGGTATGCAGGCTTTTCGGAGCCGACGTAAAGTGAACTGGAGCTGAACATAAAATAAAAAAAAGCCGCATTCTTTATAGTAGCCGACGAGCTAGTCAGTTTTTCGACAAAGCTAACTCCTATAAATAATAATAATATAAAAAAAGTTTTAACCCACACGCTAGTATGTGTACAATATTTTCCACTTGCGTTGGGACAGCGGATTCTGATATTACACCGAGGAATCCCTTTTTTGAAGACGGCTCTTCGGCTAAGAGTAAAATAAGAGAATCGGGGTAAAATACGGAAAGCAAAGGAAACCTCTCCGCGTCGACTGGGAACATTTACGAAACTCGGAAACCGAGAAAAACTTTGCAAAAAACAAACAAACAAATAATCAAGAAAAACAAACATACAAAAAAAGAACAACATATACACACATTTACGCACACGCAAACACGCGGGCGTGCCGATTCATCGCATTGCCGAGTTTTTCTGTTTTCTTTTTGTTGCCACAGGTATTTCGAAATTTCTCCGGCAAAAAAGTCGTTCAACGAAGTTCCCTTAAAGTGAATGGGACATTTTCTTCAACCCCAACTTGTTTGGCATGAGGCGACGAAGAATGTGGCAACTTGGAGCTTCTGATTCTGCCGCTTTATTTTTTTCCTCGACGGTCTGTCACTTCATTAGGAAAAGCAACATCTGTTTTCCAGCCTAGTTTCCAGCGTGTTCATTGCTCCGATTCGCTCTGATCGGCCGATAGTGGGAAGACCCTCAAAGCAAGTTGTTTTGTGGCCTCACCCACTCGTCTCTTCAATCAGAGCTTCAAATTCCAGAGCTCGGCGTTCCTGACGCCACCACAAATCCCCAGCCAAAGAAGCAGACCAACTTGCGTTCCGGCATCGACCTCCACGCTGTCAGCAAACCACTCCGCATGCCGACGCGTGGCCACTGCGCGTGCGCGACAACCAGATCCACGTCAAGCTCACGCGCCGCCCTGACAGCAGCGCCACAGCAGCTGCGTGTATCGCCAGAGCTTCATCTGGTGCGTAAGCGGAGCGCAAGTTTCGTCTGCTTCTTTGCAGTGGTTGCGATGATGTCAGAACGCCGAGCTCTTATCGGCTGATTGAAAAACAGTAGTCAGTAGACCCCAAGGCATTCAGCATTGTGGTCTACCTACCATCCTTCCGATCACAGCCAATCAAAACTCGGCGTCCTTCTGACATCACCACAACCTGTGCACAAGAAGCAGACGACTTGCTCTGCGAATAGCCTCCATATCTCGCCCGTACACAAAAGACTGGTCCCGAGGTGGCCACAAATGACGTCACAGGAGCTGGAGTGCCGCGCTGTCGGACGTCGCGATCCTGGTGGCTGGTCGTAGAAGTTCCGACGAAAAAGCACAAGCAGACGTGAGTGTCGCCGTAGGTTACAAGGCCGTAAAGCCTCTACGTCACCGACCAGAAGGCCAAAGGGCGGATGACTGGGCCCGAGTACTGGGCCCGAGTACTGGGTCAGCCTTCGGCTGGGGCTCGAAGTCCGGGCTCACTGAACACGAGCTCGAGCCTAACGCTGAAGCAGCACTCTTGCCCCAATATTAGCCCCGAGAGCGAACACAAGCGCCGCTGCGGTCGCCGCGCTCTGATTGGGTAGGTGTACCGTGACGTCAGGCGGAGGACTCCGCTCCGCGATCTCGCGTCGGCTCGCTTCCCAGCACCGGTTTCCTGGTTTGGCGTTGTGTGCCGCAAGCTCTTCGAGGAGCTGGTCCTCGTTCTACTCAGTGTACAAGACGTTGAGTTAGGCCGATATTGACGTGCTTCCGTACATTTTATAAGCCTGCTTGTCCCTTTTACCTTTAAACTGGGGTTACAAATCCCGAAAGCTATCGGCGGAGGCGGATTCCGCCGATGAACCTCCCCGTCCGTCCACACGACACAAGGCAATCTTGCGACGGGTCGGTGAAGTGTTTCAGACGCTGGAATTCATGTTCCTTGCATGTTCATGATTTAGAACGATATTACATCCCGCTTTCAAGGCATTTGAAGTGGCATTTATATCATGGGCCTTTGGGTGGTCGGCAAATTAGCTCGCGACCCCGACTCTGCGCTGCCACTCTGCATGCGCTGGTTCGCAGATGTTTTAAAGGCCCTGCGTCTGATGATCTTTGAAGTGCTCGTGGAACAGGGTTGTTTTACATAAATGTAGCTTCTTCGTGAATTAATTATATAGTTTATACACCTATGCAAGCATATTTCTTAGAACATGCACAATTACTGAAATTAGTTTGTATGGTAGCAGCAAAATGGCCGAATTGCCCCAGTTGCCTGTATGATATGTATTGAACTGCCCAAAATATGCACAGCAATAGTACCGTAATTCTAGAATGTTTATACTTTTTCCCGACATTCTTTATTCCAGCCTTGGGTATTCGGAAAATACACTGTTTAGTTTTAATTGTCATTTATTTCCAATTAAAAGAGACACTGATGCAGGTCCTCAAAAGCTTCCTCAGCCTCCAAACTCCCTACAGCTGGACTCTCTGACAACAGAGTGAAAACAGGCGTAAAGCAAGCATTCGAACGTCTGTCCAGTGGTAGATGCAGCACTAGTAGCAGAAAATGTGGAACCTGTAAAGGGTGACAGTCTGGGTGAGAAAAATTTCTTGTATTTAGCTTCAGGACATATTAGATTTAAGCAAAATCTCAATTTTAGGGCTTAAGTGACTAATAACGAGCTTAGGCACCTTCGCTTACGTTTGTTGTACACTTGAGGGTTGATCATAAACAAGTCCACAGACACCACCCGTGTAGTTCATTGAAATACTATCCGAATCCAGCAAAGGTCAAATGCGAGCAATGTATATAATAAATGTTCCTTGTTTTTGTTTTTGCTTTGCCCATGAACTTGGGCTGTCTTACTTGTGATTCTCTCCCATGGCCCAGACTGTATTTAGCATGTTGCTCGAGCAGCATGCAGCTTTTCTGCTTCGGCGATCTTGTTTAAAAACAGAGATACAAAAAAAAAATAGTATACATAACCTGCCAGTTCATTCAGACCATCAGCAGCATTTATTGTGTGAGGTGTAAATCTATAGTGATGCTCCTGCAATTGTGGCCATATTTCTTTATTTTCATATACCAGCTGTGATTCATGCGTTGCCTGCCCTGTCAACCAGGCTTAAAATGTTGGTTGAAGTTTCGCCTGCAGCTACAGGCCATACCTCAATAAAAGCCATATAGTAAAATTTACACTTCCTACGAAAAACACGCCAAAAAAAATTAAATAGAAGCGAACGCGCCGACAGCTAGCGTCGTCACAGCCTCCACAGGGAGAGCGGGGCGAGCACCCTTGCTCTGCCCACGCTCTTGAAGTCGCTCAAGAAATTGACTGATATAAAGGTTTTCGACGATGCACAGCGAGTTTCTAATCGGAACTATTTGTTAATGATCACTGCTTAAAAAAGGTAATAAACTTTGTTAGTTAATCATCCGACGACTTATCGAGAAGATTAGCCCACTATAAATTCCCCCCCCCCCTGGCCGTGTAACTCATCGGAACAAACCGCACTAGTGTACCTACCTATCAAAAATCTTTCTCGCGATAAATCTGTTCGAATGCCGCAGCTCAAAACACCCTGTATAGAAGCGCCTTCTGCAGGCTGCCATTTTTGTCTACTGGACTGTGGCACGAGATCGACGAATGCGAGGTAGCCCTCTTCTGCGACATATAAGACTCCGCGCATACGTCCAGAGTTCAGCGACTTCGTATTTTTCGTCCACTGGTGATAAGCGCTGGAAAGGTATACACCAAAATGTTTATCATTCTGAGTTGGATACACTGAAATGCCGGCCCTCAAATATGCCACTAAAGGAACACTAATCTAGTTTTAGAACATGTATACAAAAACCCCAAAACTTAGAAAGCTAGACAAAAAAAAAGTATAAAAAGAAGAAGGTCATTATAGCATAGTGTTGGTTTTCTGCTTTTCTTATTTGACTGGAGTCATTTTTCAAGCTCTGACATTTCCGAACCAGCTCGCCCTCCTACCATTTTATTTTCTTGCAATTCTTCGACAGGAAGCAGGCTTTATTGCAGCTTGCCTTATGCATTCCATATTTCTTATGTTTTACGCTCCTCTCCCAAACATTCCCGGACACATAAACGAGGCAATTTGTCGGAGACCTAGAGACACGTTGTATTATCTGAGCTGGGTAAATGCAGCACAGTAGAAGTATTAAACCTGAAACTCAACGAACGCAACTCTAAATCTTACTTTAATTAACGTAATTTTCTATTGCGATAGCGGGGCCACTGAGATGGTGTAGTGTGTTTGTAGAATAATTAGCATAATATTGTTCGAAATAATTTGGCGCTACAATTATCGAACGAAGGAAAAAGGAAACTCTGGCTTATTTATTAAGTATATTTAAACATCATAGTGACTGTCGCCGTGGTGTCAAATCCGGGCGATGTTTCCAGAAAGCCTCCATTGGCAGAAATTGCAGGAACGAGGCTTCGACGTAATTTCCACGTAAGTGCCCTCAAACTACTCCTTATAGCTTAATGAGTCCACGCCTTCGTTAGATTTTAACGGTGAGAAAAGTACATTAATTAACAAAGAACTGACAGTGTAACGTTAGCAGCTGTTACCGTCACTCGTAACGACTTCGAAACATCTAAACCAAAGGTTGTGGTCGTGTCCCAAGTTTTGTTTTCTTCACCTGCGTTTTCCTGGCACACAGTGTGCATTGTTTTAGTTCAGTCCAACGCTAGGGTGACCCGTAACGAGAGCCACAATTTTAGACATGTTTATTGACGAATACCAATATGACCCATCTTAGAAACCCAACTTTGTCAATAGCCTTGAAATGATCTCAGCTTAAAACCTTCATCCTGGAATGACAAGAGCAAAATTCACTTTACGGTCTTTTTAACGCTGTCCTTGATTCTCAGAGACGTTGTAACGTTTCGTACTTGGGTTTCCATGACAAATTAGATAATCCCAATTCATTACAAAAGTAGTTGTAGTAGTATTAGCAGTGGTAGTGCCGAACTAACGTACGGGCTAAGGGTGCTGCAGCCCACAGCCCCAGGCTGCCAGGGGCCCCGCGCTAACCCCCGGAAATTTGGAAAAAAAAAAATGCTGGTCGGTTTAAGTTTAAACTTGCTCAGACCTAAAGGAGGGACAAAACTCACAGAAGCTTCTGGGCCCTGGCCTTCTGGTGTCGCCCCCCCCCCCTTTTTTTTTCTTCTTTTACGGTGAAAGAGGAATGCCACAGTTTTCTTCTCTAGACGAGCTGGAGTTCGTGAGCTCGTTGTAAAAGACTGTGCTTGAGCACCAAAATGTAAGCGTTGTCCCCCGTTCTCCTTGTGGGAGGGAGCAAATCTGTCGACGTTGACGGTCCCGTTGAAGTCTCTTCTAATAGAAGCCAGACGGAAGGACTGCCACGGAGTTCGCTATTGTGCTAAGGCCCCCTCGACACGTTTTACGGACAATGGGAGGTCGGAAGGCAAGCAAGTGTTGCCGAAGGCTACACGAGCAACATACATGCTACACATTATTTTTTTGTTCATTTTTTGTCTTTAAGCGTAATTCCCTATAAAAAGTTTTCTACGAAACGACAAGTTTAAAACAAGCAAAAATAAATAGATGTGAACCTCCTGAAGCCAACCTTTCGAACCACTAACAGGCGTTTCAAGGAGCCGGCTCTTGAGATGTGCCCTAAACGTTTTCGAGAGGCAGTGAGTGGCTGCAGGCAACTTTTCCGGTGCCTGTGTCTGATCCGCCAGTGCGAGACAACACTTTTCGTGCCATCCAGTGATATATCGTCGAAAATGTTTACAAGCCTCTGATGTATGACATATTATTGTCAGCTTAAAGTGATGCGTCCAAAAGGCTAAAAATGTTTTAATTACTCAAATTAGAAGAAACAAGACGACTTATAAAACGAATTGCACCATTTTCCCCTAAAATAGACAGCATGTAGGAGAGAAACTTAACAATATATCCTTGATCTTCATGAGAAATGCCTGTGGCTTTGCTCAAATGACAGTGGTTGCTATAGTGCAATCGCGTTCAATCTTAATTGTTTCTTTTATTATTGATTTGCAAAAGTATATTAGTTTGGAGCACGAGAGTTTGGTTATTAAAAAAGAGTGGACGGAGCGGTTTGAGCCCTAAGTACTTTAACCAGCAAGATTACTTTGTTGTATAAGTTGTTTACTGTTCAAATCATTAATTAATTTAAAAAGGGCTAGCTAGACAAGCTCTAATCGATCGGAGCGATTTCTGGAATGAAAAAACTATATTCTCGGGAGAGTTTTCGATTTGCGACACGCGAGGCATGTGTTTAGGGACAACAAAATTGATTTTTCTTTCTTGCAATGTGAATTTTGCAGGTATCCTTTCGGGTAGCGTCGAATGCAATTTGTGCCCAAGTAATAATGCCACTCGGCATCAAGGGGTTGCCTGTGCCGTCTCTCTAGCTCAACATAATGATGAATTTATGCAAGCCGGCAGACAGACGTATTGTATAAATTAGGTTATAGGGCCTGGTCGAACAAGTTGAACGCGGAGTCATCATTTTCTACTTTTCGAGGGAAGTTTACGAGGCCATGGAGCTGCTCAATGTGCGCGACACTTCCCAACATTTTCACCAATCGTTCATTGCTTTGCACTTTTAGCGGGTGATTGACTCTTTCCAAAACAGCCTCTAATCCACAGTCGCATCTGTCTCATTTCCACCGAGTGAAACCCGAATTTCCTAACTATCGAATCTACTAATACAGAAACCTTCTGAGATGTATAATAAAATGAACGATATTTGTATTTTATAAGGTGGTGATATATACATATTGCCGTCGTTGTCATTACCATTACCACCATCGCCATCATATTCAGTATTATCATCATCTTTAGGGGCCTTATGAACTGTCTTAGCCCAGAGCCCCGAAATCCCTTAATCCGGCCCTGAGTAGTGGTTGCAGTAGGTAGTGGTGGTAGTGGGTAGTAGGGGACATAGTGGTAGTAGTAGATGGTGGTAGTAATAATTGTAGCAGTAGTAGAAGTAGAAGCAGAAATACACGTTTTCCCTCTCATTTTAATCCAAATGGTGGTCAATTTATTCCAAGTGCCATTCAGTCTAATTCAAGTGCCATTCAATTTAATTCCAGCGCAACCCGATTTAATCTCGGGGTCGATCAATTTAATCAACAATATATACAAGCACTCTTTATCTTAAGTGGTTTTGTTTCGCTTACACTTTTGATAAATTCGAGTAATTATTTATACAATTATATTTTGTTGGTGACCACTGATATATTGATCGCTATTTTGATCACTAGGAGTTACCAGTCGCACGACTGACAAGTGGATTATTCTTTTGGTGATCTCAGGTTATTAGTAGAGCAATCGACTTTTGCTGAATTGACGTTTTGTTTACTCTTTCTCATTGCTTCGACTTATTATTGATACAGTTCAGATGATATAAGTACAATTGTAATTTATGATTACTCTTTTTATTACTTCTGGCTATTATTGACACCACTCGCTTAAAATCGATTGTACTTCTAATTACTTTGTCCTATTAATAAAACAATGCACATAATAAAAGTTCATCATTTTTATTACTCTCTCGATTACTTCGAGGAGTTATTGACAAAAATATAACTTCGTAGAAGCTCATTTGATATTCTGATTACTTTTTGGTTGTATAGCTACTATTCACTCAAACAACTTTATTGAAGCAAATATTGCGTTACTCAGTCGATCACTTTGAATTAATATTGAGAAAGGTTCAGCTAAGGGGCTTTTAGTCCTTTGGTTAATCCTTGTTGGCTATTCACCAAACTGACTCTAAATTAACTAAAATAACTTAGTGGTTACTTTTTACCTTTTCCCGATATATTAGTCACATAACTGAGTTAATGTCTGCATTATTGATATCTTTGAGTAACTAGTGACCTATCTGACTTTATATGTGTCTAACTTGACAGAATCCTCACTCTCGTTATTACTCTGAGCTTTAATACCACCGAGTGATTTATTCTCAGCTTAGTTCTCATTTTGATCACTTTTTTGATTGCTTCGATATACTATATGACACAATGGAATTTCATTCGGCCTAATTGAAATCATTATTACTCTTGACGTTACTTTGAGTAAATTATAGACTAACCGAATAATTATGGGAACTAGTCACATTATGATTACTCTATTAATTAGTTCGAGTTACTACTGACCCTATATTTTAATTCGCCCTAGTTGACATCTTGATGACATGATTACTTTGATCTAATATTCAACCAATTGATTTGTTATAAGCTTAATTGATGTTGGATTAGTAGTGTGATTACTTCGAGTTCTACTTACTCAATAGACTTTATGTCAGCTGATTGACATTGTTGTGCCTCTCTTGATTACTTCGGGTTATTATGCAACCAGTTCATCTATTATTAGCTCAATTCACAATATTATTACTCTTTTGGATACTTTGAGTTACTTTTGACGACTTTATACGACCTAATTGACATTATGATGATTCTTTTGATTACTTTAGGGTGATTTTCTAACAAGTTATTTATTATTTACTCAATTGACATTATGATTATTCTTTTTATTGATTTGAGTTACTATTGATCCAATTATATTTATTTCTACTTAAATGACATTTTGGGGACTCTCTCTGATTACTTCGAGTTAATATACCACCAGTTCATCTATTACAAGCTCAATCCGCATTGTTAATACTTTTTATTACTTCGAGTTCGAGAATCAAGAGAGTCCCCAAAATGTCATTTAAGCCGAATTAAATTTAATTGATTCAATAGTAACTCGAAGTAATAGGAAGAGTAATCATAATGTCAATTGAGCTCATGATAAATAATTTGGCTGAATATTACCTCAAAGTAACCAAAAGAGTCATGATAATGACAATTTTGCCGTATTAAAATTTATGGGTCAAAAGTAACTTGAAGTAGTCAAAAGAGTAATAGTATTGTGAACTGAGCTAATAATAGATCAACTGTTTGCTTAATAACTCCAAGTAATCACAGTGGCACCACCTATTAGCTGACATAACGTCTATTGAGCAAATAGTAACTCAGAAGTAATCAAACTACAAATCATCCTATCATTAAGATTATAACAAATCTATTGGTTGAATATTAGCTCAAAGTAAGTTAGTCATCAAGATGTCAATTAGGGCGAAATAAAGTCCATTGGGTCAATAGTAACTCGAAATAACCAAAAGAGTAATTATAATGTGACTTGTGGTCATACTAATTCGGTTAGTCTATAATTTGCTCAAAATAATGTCAAGAATAATAGTGATGCTAATTAGGCCAAATGAAACTCATTGGCTCAATAGTAAGTTGAAGTAATCAAAAGAGGTATCAAAATGGTAAGTGATCTGAGAATTGTATAAAAGCTGGAAATAATAATGAGAGTGAAAATTATGTCAATTAGACCAATATAAAGTCAAATAGGTCACTATTTACTTAAAGTAGTCAAGATGTCACTAATGCTGATATAAACTCAGTTCAGTTGTGTGACCAATGCATTGGTGAAAGATAAAAAAGTAACCACTAAGTTAATTGAGGTAGTTTAAAGTCAATTGGGTGATTAGTAATACGGAGTAATCAAATGAGTAATCCAAATCTTAACTGAACTTTTGTGTAGTCACATTTGTCAATTATATTTCAAAGTAATGTACTGAGTAATGAAAATTTTGCTCCTATAAAGTTATTTGTATGAATGATACCTGTATAATTAAAAAGTAATCAAAAGGTCAAATGAGCTTATACCAAGTTATATTTTTGTCAACAATTCCTCGAAGTAATCGAAGGAGTAATCCAAAATGCTTGTGGAATTTTTATATTGTAATTTATGTCATTAATGGGTCGAAATAATTAGAATTGCAAGCCATACCTTCAATAAGCTTCATATAGTCAGAAGTCTCAATAATAGCGCGAAGTAATCAAAAGAGTAATCGCAAACTGCAATTGCACTTTTATCATCTGAATTGCATCAGGAATAACTCGATATAATAAGAAAGATTAAACAAAACGTCAATCCAGCTAAATTAAACTCGAATGCACCACTAAGAACTCGAGGTTGCCAAAAGAATAATCAGCATGTCAATTAACCTACGTTACACTTGCGACTAGTAACTCCAAATTAACGAAATTGTGATCAAAATAGCAGTTGTCCCAAACAAAATCTAATTATATTAACAATGACTTAAGTTATCAAAAATGTAAGCGATGCGCAACCACTAAAGAAAAATAAGCACATGTATATATTGTGGATTAAATTCACCGCCGCCGATACTAAATTGGGTAGCACTGGGATTAAATTGGATGGCACTTGAATTTAACTGGATGGCACTCGGATTAAATGTGATCGTCGTTTGGATTACAATGAGCGGGAAAATCTGTAGTAGGAGTAGTATTAGTAGTAGTAGTAGTTAGTAGTAGTAGTAGTAGTGTTTGTAATACTTATAGAAGTAGAAAGAAAAAGAAAAAAGACTGCGATTAAAAAAAAAAAAAAAACATACTCGTTTCTAAAGCGTCACAAGGGCTATACATCCCAATTAAATGGGCATTGAACTGCCCAAACATATCTTTTAGTGCCCAAATAGAACACATAGGTAACAGAATATTTTTTTCCCGGGAAAACGAAATTATACGCGATATTTTCGTCGCTAGACTAATTTGAGGAATTTGAAAAGCGTGTTTTTTTTTCGGGGTCGACGAACCAATATAGAAGCAGATTTCGAAATTCCCCTTCACTCAAAATGGGTTTGGCAACGCGAAAGGATTGCGCTAGATGTTTTCTTTCGGGTGTACTTCAGTTTGGGCCACACGTGTCCCATCCAACCACTTAAAAATCGCTTACACTAGGGAAGTTCAGTGTCCTGCTAGAGCGATTCCATCATGTGCTTTTATTTCGAGAAATACGTGTCGTATCGAGATAAAAAAAATATATATATATATATATTTTTTTCGTGTGGGGGGGGGGAGGGGAGGGAGAGGGTTCAGTGTTCTTTTAACAGACATGTTTAAAAAAGAAATCCGGTGGATTGCGTGTTTTTATTTCGTCTTTCGAAAGACATTGTAACAGGTTGGTTTGCAGGAACGATGACGATCTTCCATACATTCTCGATAGTGTACAATAAACATATCTTTGTTTTCTCCCCCATCAAGCGGGGTCTCCATGGGCATGCTAGGCGCGTCTGGCTATCACGCGCAACCGAAAGACGTCAGCACCCGCCCCACGCTCGGTTCGCGCCAAGGCTGACAGTGTGGTGGAAGCTACGCGCTCGTGGGACCAGTCGTACGCCCGTCTTTTGTCACGTGATCACGCTCTTCGCCCATATACACGCGCAGAGAGCGGTTGCAGCCGATGAAAGGGTGGCGTGTGATTGGTCCGGCCAGCGTGTAGCTCCCACCCCACTGTCAGCTAAGGAGCAACAAAAATAGCTGAAAACGTCCACTTCTTTTTTTAGGCTTTCTTTTTCGTCGTTGGTGCCTACGCCTAGCGCACTTCAAAACCCGAGAATGTTGGTTGGCTACACCGAAACCCTCGAGAACCTACGTGACCGAAATGTTGAGAGTTAGTTCTGTGCGCAGAGCACCGTCAACGTGTCGATGTTGCAGGTGTGCGTTACCCTTCGTGCCTGGAGGGCCTCAATCACGTCTGAAACGACCTATCCCCAAAAGAAAACACGCCGCACGGCCGCAATCGCTTTCTGCACGTACGCAGAGAAACATTTTGTGGAAGGTTTGAGTGGAGTTACGGCGCGGAAATCGGAGGCCTTGCTGCGTGCGTGAATTGCCGTGGCAAAGAGTTGGTGATTCCCCGGAAAGTTTTGGAGACCACGTTTTTTCTTCGTCTACCATGAACGCAAGAAAAAAAAAAAGAAAAAGAAAACGCTTTGGAGAGGTGGTAATATGATAATAATAATGATAGTTTTATTTACCATGTGAGTATGGTAAGAGCTGACGGTAAAAAGCTGTGCAGAGCAGCTCGAGTTATCTATAAAGACTTAAAAGCGCCAAAAACACGGACGAAGAGACACATACAACACGGGACTGGCGCTAACTTTCAACTGATTTCATCGAGGCAAACCACCCAGCACACATGCGTGAACACTCTTTCCCATCATGCCGGACCCCATGTGATAAAAGCGACCCATCAACACAAACAACAGATGACAATGATTTCCACATTCGCATCAGTTCAGCGTGACTACACAAAACCATCTAGAAAAAAAAACTTCCCTGTCATTTAGTAAAATCGAAGGCTTGCTGTCGCAGTTGTCGCCTGAGGACTTTAGAAAATACGCTTCAACTATTTCCCGTTCAGTCTTGTTATTTGCTCCATTACAATAAATTTTGTAAATTCTAACAGGGGATCACACCCGCACCGCATGCAGTGTACTGCAAGGTGTCTCCCCGAATGTGTAAATCATTGTCATCTGTTGTTTGTGTTTGTGGGTTGCTTTTATCACATGGGATCGGCATGATGGGAAAGAGTGTTCACGCATGTGTGCTGGGTGGTTGGCCTCGATTAAATTAGTTGAAAGTTAGCGCCAGTCCGTGTTGTATGTGTTCGTCTTCGTCCGTGTTTTTTTGCGCTTTTAAGTCCTCTAGATCGCAATGAACCAACTAGCCCAATCCAAAGTTTTCATTCAGCATGAGTGGTCCTTAGCCCCCCTCAAGTCCAAAGCAGGGCTAAGAACAGTAAAATAAAAATGACGCAAGAAGTTATAAAATAAGACGAGGTACTTCCATCAAAAAAATCCACAAAAGCCACCAAAAAGAAATTGACGAAAGTGACGTTTAGCTACCCTAAGACAAAGTAATTGGAAAGCTGAACACAAAATAAAAATGAAGTTTTTTTTAGCATAGCTCACTAGCACACATAAAGAAAAAAAGAGCTTTCCATGCTTTCGTACGCTGTAAAAAAAAAAAACAGAAAAGCTTGGCAGCTCTCTTACTACGAATTATCGATTTTCGTCTGTTTCTCTGTTTCCATAATTTTTGTTAAAAAATAATATTTTCCGTTCTTGCCCTTTCTCTACAATGACTGACTTTTTGTTGTCAATCCCAGTACAAAAATAGTTTCTGTTCTTAGAAATATGACACAATTTAGTAAAAAAAGAAAAAGAGGGTTTTAGTTTTAACCGTTTCTGAAAAATCAGTTTCTATTTTTTTTTCAAGAAACGGTTTACTGCGATAAATACCAGCGGACTGTGTTGCTGGTCTTTACCTCGCCATTGAAGCTTTCAATACACAGACAAGCAAGAATATACGATACAATGCACTGACATACACAAGCAGAACGAAAAACAAATAACAGCAACACAGCAACGAAACCAATCACACACCCTCCTCTACGAATGGCATGTTCGCCCGATCGACATGGCGCGAAGTTCTGCGCACCTTCGAGTGTGTATATAAAAATTAACAAGGTGATAGCTATTTAATAGACGTGGCAGTCAAATAACCGGCGTACTCTTTTCTGGAGTTTAGTCGAGTTGTAGACCTGTACTCTCCAGTTGTCTTTGTCTTGTTGAATAATTAAACCTTTTTATTTGCAGTTGGACCAGATTACGTATACTATTTATATTCTTTTGTGTTTCTGATTCATTGCGGACACTAAAACGATGTCTCTTACCACGCGGGAACGATGAAAGAAAATTGCACTCGGTGTTCCATATGGTGTTAAAAATGTGCTATAAATATATTTTTTCGCATTAAGTGAATACGCTCTAGGTTTTTAAAATGCTGTTGTCCCCCACAGCAGTTGGCAACGGTATAAATGTGAATAAAAATGTCAATTATAAAGAAGCATCTTAATTTGCGTGGAAATAATTAGGTGTCTAATACGACCAACTACGCCAGTAATTTGACCTCTTTATGTTAGTAAGTGGTTAACGTGATTTTCCCACAACATGTCGGAGAAAAATACAACGCGGAGAGACATGAAATGTAGTAGCTCCCCAATATTTAGTCTTCGTTGGCTGAAGAGTGGGGCGTTGGTTGAAATGCACTACGGTGGTTCAACGACAATTAAACAAGATTCTAGCGAGATCTTTTTTTTTTGCGCTCCTCGTGTCGTTGTTTACGCATACACTCAGCTACCCAAACATTTGCGCCTACACAGAGATTAGTTTGCCCTACACGCGCATTCGAATACTGACAAACAGGGGGCAACCACTATACTCCGTTACACCGTACAGTTGGCAAACTGCGAAAGCTACAGTCCCAGTGAACCAATCAGCGCGTCGGAATGAGACACGTGACTATACTCTACCACACTAGCAGTTGCACGCAGTGCTGTCAAGGCCAGGAGCGGAAGAGAGGGAAGCCGCTCTGCACGAATTTCGAGCGGCAGCCTAATCTGCTGGATAGCGACGTCTGGAACATTCTACCTTTGGTAAGGGCTGTCACGTGCTTCGCATCCGTCGCTCTGATTGGCTCGAAGGAGTAGTAGCGTTGGCTCTTTGCCAAGTTACGCTCAAACGAGGTATGAGTACAGCCGGGAGAATATATGCAGCAGCGATCGAGGGTTCTTTATGCGAGCACTCGGACGGAAATTTAGCGCAAACTCAATATTCTTCGGCTGCGGTAAAATTGGAAGACCCGTTTATTCCGAAAACGAATATCTGCACCCTTCCCAGTGTTTGCGAAATAGGCACTAGCGCGTAGAAAGAGTTCATATTAGTTCTCGATTTCTGTTTTGCTTGTTTCGGGATTGCATGCGTTGAATACGTGTACAGCACCTGTTCACGACACGCGGAGGTACCAATTGCGATCGAGAAATTAGTTTTCCAGGTCTCAGTAAAGTAGCCTTCAACTCCAGCGTTACAGATATGTAGGTGTGAAGCGAGGGCTTTATGAAGCTCGTGTCGCAGAAAAGCCGGCGTCGGCGTCGGTGGCGTAGGACGGAAAATCCTGATTGGTCAATAGGGTCATGACGTCATGGCCACATGACCTCGCACGGGAATTGCAAACAATCCACAACGCTTACGTGAAACGTGAGGTCACGCGTGGATTAAAGTGATTAAAACGGTTTATGTAAGGCGAAGTAAGGGTCGCCGCATGTCTCCAATGATTTCACTTTATAAAGTAATTTATTTAGCTTGAAGAAAATATTTGAAAAATTTTAGGCGGTATTCGAACCCACGACCCTCCGGTTGCGAGTCCGACACGCTACTGACACGCTTCCACAGCATGCGAACGATCGAAGATTGATATTTAAAATATTGCATAATTCATTGTATTTGTTCCGGAAGTTTTGCCAACACATCGGAAAATCTGCGAGCACATTTTACCGTGTTTTTCTTGTTCCAAAATGTGTTGCTTTTAAATACTTTTTTTTTGCATTTTTCCAGAAAGCGTATATGGCAATTCCTATCAAAGTCCCATAAAAGATTGATACTATTTTGAAAAAAAAATATAAATAAATATGTTTAACAATAGCGTTCCACTCTTAAAGGCAAAGCTTAAGCGTCCTCCAGTAATTTTTTTGTTTTTGTTTTGCGCGGTTTAAAATTTGTTTCTTTGTCCTTTTCATAGCTTTGGACCGGTCGTAATAAACGTGGAAATTGACTAAATATGAGATTTGCAAAACACAAACCTTAGACATTTAGTTATTTTCACACGCCGTGACAAATGACGTGCTCAGGGAATGAGCAGGAATGCCATTTCGGTTCGGAAACATTTAGAAATATTTGACGTTCGCTACTCTCCCGTTTCAGAGATTGCCTCTCAACGTGCTGTACTACAGTGAGACTAATACGTGGGGATTTCTAAAAGCCACAACACGTACACCTCAAACTCCAACTTTCGATTTCATTTTTTTTTTGGGGGGGGGGGGGGGCGAGGGGGAAATGGATTGCGAAGAAGGGAACGCAAATGGGCCAAGTCGCCGAATGCGGGTAGTCGAGACGGGAAGGTCGTTTCCAGAATGGTCGTTTCCTGAAGGTTCAAATGAGAGTGTGGAAACTAGAGCCGTGCTTAGATGAGGACCATCCGCTCAAATGTGCTTACATTTTAGAACGAGTGGCGAGGACATGAACATATCTTTTCCTATCCATGCGACGTCGTATAGCGTGAAGTTTGTCTCGTCGTCATTCTTGAAATCTCCGGCGCATGGTTACATTTAGGTTCCGAACGACCTTCCATGCACTTTAAGTTTCTTTTTTTTACACTTTAATGGGAGTGCTTTTAGATCGTGTAGGCTACAAAATAACAATTTTGCTGCAGGTGATGAGCATGAGGCACCTGCCTGCGTAATATAGTTGCCGTTGTTAACGAAAGCTTTTTTACCCCCACTGATTTCAGTACGTACAGGTTAGTCTATCGTCTGCACTGTCATCGTGCGGTTATGGTAATTTTAAGCTAACTAGCATTCCTAAAATGTTATAAAATTTATAATTTTGTGGTGACATTAGAGTTGCCAGCATTGACAGGATTGAGGAGCACTGCCCCTAGGGATATGAACAAATGTAAAGTTTGAGCGGTATTTGGTTTGATTGACAGTGTAAACTAGTTTGTACTCTCAATAAAACTAAGTACCGATCGACTCCCCCCCCCCCATTGAGCTCTCATCCCGAGAGGTAATGCTACTCAGTCCTGTCAATGTTGTAGTTATCAATGTCGTCATCAAGGCAACCTATTTATGTACTCTCGCCACTTGAAAATGTTAGTTATTATTAATTACCACCTAATTGTTTTCTATAAGTATGCGTGCAACATATTGTTTTTGTTTTGCTATTTTAAAGCTCCGATGAACCAAGGTGTGGCAGGCTTTGCCTTTTTTCTTACCTGCCAATCGCCCAGGCTGTTTGATTATGCTAATTCTTTATGCGTTCGAGTTCTGATAAGTCGAATCCCCTGAATCTGAAAGCATCAGCTATAAATTTGAATGCACGATTTTTTGTAGAAAACCTCTGACTTGGGAAGTTTTTTATTATTTTTTTATTTTTTACAACCGTGCCATCGCTGATGTATCTAGAACTCCCCTGTAAAGTTACTGCTAATCTGTTGGAGTACGAGAAAATCAAGACAAGTCACACCCGTAAAACTGTCTGCTCGCAAAGCAAAGCAAATTGTTGTAGTGTATGTTTATACAACCGGAAGTTATACTCTGTTTCACCTTATGATGTACCGCAGGAAAGGCTACAAGCGCGAGCTCCTTGCTCGGGGGCACATCTTGGCGGCACAAGCTCTCGTGACTTAGGAGCGGCTGCCAACGCTATGAGCTCGCGCTTCTAGCTTTCGCTGCGGTACAACATAAGGTGAAACGAAGTGTAGTCTGCCTCAGTGAGCGTCTGGTGTCTCAGCTGTAGATGAGCAATTTAGCCAGTGCAGTACAACCGCTAGCCTGGGGTCTTTAACGTTCACCACGCAGTAGTGATACACGACCTCACACCAGCACGATGCTCATCCAGATCGAAACGGGCAGGGGTGGGGATTGAACCCAGGATCCCTGGGTTCTGCAGCGCGAGCTTTCCGCAGTGCACGTGCTCCGAGCTGGTGGTGCGGCGACTGAGACCACTTCTGCCACCGATGCTCTCTCGTCTCTGCTCGCCATGATATTTTTTTCTTCTCCTTAGGCTTCCTGACCAGCATTTGCTCTGCTAATTGGTGGAATGAATGAAGGGTTTTGTTAGAGGAGCTTGGTAACAGCGTAAAGGATGACTCACAAACTCAGTAATAAATAAGTCATGAATAAGTGATGTATTTAGGTCATGAATAGCCAACTCGCCCAAGTCTCCATCTTATGGTGAATTCCGCTCGCAGATCTCGAGCGCTTCAAAACCGCTCCATTTGGAGCGCGCATATTCCGCTCGCAGATCTGGCTCCGAGCTGGCCATCTTCCGCTCGCTAATCTCTAGCAGCGCCCGCTCCACGGAGCGCCCCAAAACCCGCCGAACTTGCTCTGCGGGATTTCACAGATCTTTCCGGAAGTACAGAGCGCTTACGTCATTTCCTCGGCAGTGCGCATGCGCGGCGAGGTTGGCGGAGTCGGCGGGCCGGTGGCGCCATGGTCGGGTCGTCGAGTTGGATCTGTTCGGGTGCGTCGGTTGTTTACGCGGGATTGTGACGGCTCGAACGCTTCTACCGATTCTACCTCGCGTAGATCAGGGATACAAAGCCGGAACTGTGGAGCGTGGTAATTCGTAAGCGCTGACATCTGTGATCGTGAGAGGAAGAACGAGAAAACGAACGACAGAAAAGCCGGAGGCAGGCGCAAGGTTCGGCCTGTTCATTCTGCAGCCAATGATTGTTTACCTCTTTACAAGGCATTCCACCGGCGTTTTCCCGTGCAATAAAGCAGGAAGAGATTAGGCAACGACCGTGCAAGTGATGGTTTGTCACCTCTGTGTTTATTAAAGTCGTACCCGAAATCTGAACTCCACCGCTGGCAATCGCTGTCCGTGCCCCGCCGCTTCGACGCGGCCGAACGGTATGTGACGGTGCCGAACGCGGGCGTCTTCGTTATTTGCGACATGGGCGGCGTGGTACGTATAATTTCGCCCGGCTTGAGTTGCGTGTTATTTCTGCGTCGGAAAGATCAGTCGGCTGAGGCGTTGGTGGGGTTGTCAAGTTCGAGCAGCGGCCATTTTGAACGGCGGAGGGGGAGGGGTGTGGGGGAGGTCGCTCCAAAAATGCAAGTTTGTCTTCCCCTCGTCGATTTGGAGCGGGTCCCACGGAGCGGAATTTCGCGTCCCTCGCGGATTTTGGAAAGCGCTCCGGATCTACGAGTGGAATTCACCATTAAAGAGAATGTGCTGCTATTTTTACCCACAAAAAAAAAAACAATAAAAACATTAAACGGGCGCGTTACCGCTGAAAACGTTAAATATTAAGATTGCGAGAAAGTGGTGAGAGGTTTAATTCTACGTGTTGCTATCGGCAAAGAAGCAAACGCCTTCATCAAAAGCGACATCCAGAACGATCGATAACGTCCAAAGGTAGAGGTCGTGTTCCATAATCCACGAGGAAAGGGAGTCAGGACCCTATTGGAACTCCATTACGGTTCATCAGCGAGCAGCAGTTGGCAACAAACTAAGATGACAATCATGCTCCAACCAGCGCAGTGCCCTACTTAGTTTGCGTAACATTTGCGCTTAATACATAAACAACCGAAAAGAAACCCTCCCCAAAACCAGAGCAGTAAGCCGAACGACTAGTTGTCACCTGGGATGATCTCGACTGAGACCTCAACGAGTTGCGCGACCGCCTGCGGGCATCGACCTACTCACAGCGCTTCGAGCACTCGTCCACCACTCTGGTACCCCTTGTCCGCAAGACGTGGACCGGACAGGCCGCACGAACAGGGACGTAAGCCTCCAACAAAATAAAGGTTCTTCTCTTTCTCCGTCCAGATTATGCGTCCCTCGACGCGCGGGAACATGGGACTCGTACTTTGGTTTAGCTTGCATCTTTGTTGTTCTTGTGTTCTCGTTCCTACCGGGGTCTAGTCGTTGACCGCGAAGCCGGCCCTGTGTTTTCGCAGGGGATCCATAATGACCTCGTATGCTACCCCGCGTCCGTACGACCTTTTCTCTTGTTGGTGGTGCCGAGCTAACATGACGGCCTACGAATTCCCAGCGGGTTTCCTTATGTCCGTAGAAGCAAGGTTCAGGTGGTCGCAATTTGCCGCGGGCCTCTTGCGTCAGCACTGAGGGCATGACATTTTGGTGTCGGCTTGAGGTTTTCCCGCCTCCGAAGGTCGTTGCTCGCAGGCTTGTGTTGCTTTTGGAGTAAAGGTCTAGTATTTTGAGGGAATGCTTTCTTTTTAAGGAAAATAAAGACTTATCTTATAATGCTACTTACGTTCGTAGCAACTAATGTGAATAGCAAATGACAGAAATAAAAAAGGCAAAAATTGCAAAAGATCACACACAGTCTTCTGCGATTGACAGCGGTAGCTGTATTGTTTGTTGTTGTACCATAGAAAAGGGAATGTTTGGAAGGGGCGTGGGCCTCCTTTACGGGCCAAGCGTTTTTAAAACAAGCGCTTTAGGATATTTGCTTTAAGAGCTTTGCTTCTGGAAAATTAGTTGTAGGAGATGTACTTTGAGATGTGTGTTTTGTGTAATCCTATTACTTACGCGATGGTCTTTTGTCGAGAAAATTACACTGAGATATGCTTTTCGGTTGAAACATTCTCATAGAGTGTGCCTTTCGTCCATCGATTTTTGTAGACTCGTCAGAGAGCCTCCCAGAACACCGAAGCAGCGGCGGCTGTGGATTTCACCGGAAAGGGGCACTAAGAGCCACCGCTGTAAATAGAAACACGCAATAATTGGGGATAAAGCAAGACGTTCAGCCGGAACGAGAAAAATATGGGTGGGGAGTGAGCATTTTACGGTCACAAAGAGAGTCCATTTGGGCCCTGCTGAGTCGGTGACGATTACGAACACTGTGTTCGGGAAGAAACCAGGTTTGCAGCCGTTCTGACCTTTTTGTAGAAACACTAGCGTACAGGGACATGTCTGGACTGCGAGACTGCTAGTGAAGTCTCAGAGGCACCTTACGAATGACAGGTTAAGGTCGTGATCTTGGTGCTGTTGACATATGAAGAATTGCTAGTACTCACGTGGCAAGTCACTTTAGGTTATAAGTGGAGACATGAATGACGAAAGGATCTTTTTATCACATCGTGGCGGAGCCATTTGAGATTTAGTAGAACTTTGCCCGTGAAAACAATTAAATACATGTGTCCAATAAATATACGAGAACATATAAAATAATATAAAATCTGTTACACTCCTTTATATATGCCTTTTCAATTTATGTACGTTCTGATATGTTTTTTTTGGGAGAAATCATATGAATGACGTTGTTTCAACTGTGAATAAAAATTTGCGTAATGAGTTAAATAGAAATGAATAAATAAAGTAACAAAACAATGTATTCTGCATTATGTACTCTGAGGAGTATCTATGCTGTTCTTGTATGTTTTATGTCCTATATAAAAGTCCAAGGGAGTAACGGGCCCGCGTTAAGTGCGTATACAGCTTTTCACCCTTGCTTCCGGATTCATGTACCAAAATAAAAATAAAGTTCTTAAAAAATAAATAAATCTTAAAATTTTCTAGGGGAGTTTTACTTAGTGTGAACAAATTGAGAACATCATTAGCGAGAACTTCTTGCCTTGAAAATTGCCTTCCCAGCGCACGCAGTTCGCGGTGGTTTTTGGCAGTCGCACGGTATTAAAAAAACCTTTTTGTCACGTTCATTAGGACGTCGTGGTTCGTCGTGGTTTTTGGCAGTCGCACGGTAACAGAACTTTCTTTTGCGTTCATTAGGAGATCGTTGGGACGCTCTATAGCACAAAACCCAAACAATGAATACTTTACCTCGAGCCAGCTGCATTTTTCCGTTCAAGCTATTCAAACCAATTTTTATTTTCTGGGCAAAATGATTCAGGGCATGAAGTTTGGCTAGTTGGTGCATGAAGAAAACTTGAAAACAGCGCTAAAATACACGAAGGACAAGAACGAGAAGTGAACGAACACAACGCTGACTGGCAACTGAAGTTTATTCCTTCAAGGAACAGAAAGGAAAACATAAAAGAAGCAAGATAGATAAAAGACAATCTACCCCCTCGAGGCACGATATGCAAACATTTAAACAAATTTGCCGAATTTCTTGATAAAAGCAACTTCGTCATTCGCCAAAGCTACGGACGGGACACTCGCACACGTGTCCGCTCCGTAGGCAGCAATAAAAAAACGCCTCGTTAATCTTCTCTCGTCACTTTGTTGTGGTGACGAGCCAGATTTTTAATTTCCGTGAAAACCGGAGAACACGAACACCTATCACAGTGAACTGCAAGGTGTCCCGACGGTGAAGAACGAGAGGGAAAGGGAATGCTCCCTGGCCCTAACATCAACACACCTCCCCGACTGACCTGTGTACACCCTGCCACACGAGAGAAAGGATCAGAACCACTGACGCCCGTCGCGCACGCAACATACCGGGTTCGGTGGCTAACCACACACCGAGAGCCAGGTAACCCGACACAAATAACTGCCGCACAAAGACGGGACAACTTCGAGGGAGCTGAGAGCACAACAGGTACGTCTGTCAAACTTGTCAGCCACCTGCTTGATCCTACGTGAAAAAGGTGTGTACGTATACGGTGGAACAACCGGCCTAGAAGACATCCTCCTCCTTTTCTTCAAACTCGAAAGACCTCTAAACAGTTTGAGAAGTGATTCCGTAACACCCACGACCACAGCCAACGGGAAGGAAGCCAGCAAAATGCAACCTGCAAGCCTAAGACAAAAAAGTTTTTGCAGCTATAGTGACAAGATTTCACCAAAGATGAGCGTAGACAGCATAGCTGCGGGAAGAAAGTTTTGTCTCAGGCCAGCTGGTTGCATTCTGCTGGCTTCCGGTTGGCAGTGGTTATGGGTGTTGCGGAATCACTTCTCAAAGTGTTTAGAGGTCTTTCGAGTTTGAAGGAAAGAAGTGATGTCCTTTAGGCCGGTTGTTCTGCCGTACGTACACACCTTTTCACATAGGATCAAGCAGGTGGCTGAGTAGTTTGACGCACCTGTTCTGTTCTCAGCTCCATCAAAGTTGTCCCGTCTTTGTGCCGCAGTTAGTCGTGTCGGGTTATCTGGTACGATTGTTATTTATTTATTTTTAAGAACTTTATTTTTTATTTTGGTGCATTAATGGTGAAACAAGGGTGAAAAGCTGTATACGCACCTAAGGGGGCCCCCTTACGTGCGTATACAGCTTTTCACAGCTTACACAGCTTACACACTTGTAGTTTTATATAGGACACAAAAAAAAATACAAGTGGATTGAAGCTTTACAGTGTACATATTACAAAATAATTGTTTGTGTTAATTCATTTATTCATTCTATTTACCTCGTTGCGCAACTTTTATTCCCGGTTGAAGTAAGGTCTATGATATGATTACTTCAAAAACATGTCAGAACGCACGTCAATTAAAAAGGCGTATAATATTTATTTATTCGAAGATACTATCAACCCCTCTTGAGGTCATTACAAAAGAGAGAATACAAAAATACGTGAAAAATCAAACATCAGTGTTTTAACTACAAACCAAATCACTTGAATTGTTACACAATCATTGGAAAAGAAAGCTCTGCCAATCGTACAAAATTAATTGAAGCAGTTAACAAAGAAAACATGCGCACGTGCAAAATCCCAGCACACACGTTTCCAACAAGTGTCATGCAATACTAGTCTGAAAAAATAACCAATTGATTAGGTGCCCCAGACTGTTCATGAATTCTACAAGGGAAGCCAAATTTACAATATCCTGTGGGAGAAGGTTCCACTCTTCTATCGTTTTAGGAAAAAGTGAGCAATGAAATACATGTGTTCTGCTTTGAAATGGTAGGATCATTTTGCCGTGGCTATTTTTTAGTAGACAAATTAATCGAGGCTTTAAATACTGGTTCAAGCAATGTAAAAAAAAAACCGTAATACAGCATGAAAATCTATTTTCAATCTAGAACTTTTACGCCGATGAGAAAGCAATGCAAGTCCAAGTTGTTGCAACATAGTACTAACAGAGTCAGCTCGTTTATATCTACTTAGCATGTAAGGAACTGCAAGTCTTTGTACCTTTTCTACCTTTTGAATGTGGTGTTTTCTCATGTGCATTTCATATTACGCTTGAGCATTCTAGTACCGTTCGTATGACAGTTTCTAATACAAAGAGCTTAGCACTGGGAGATGCATGTTTGAAATTTCATTTCAAATATCCCAGCGTACGTTTTGCAGAACAGCTGATGTAGTCGACATGCTTACCCAATTTTAGCATATTTTCAATTGCTACACCTAGATATTTGTACGAGGTCACCTCTTTGAAGGGAAAATCATTCACTGTGGATATATAGGATACATAAGGTAATTTATTTTAATTATTTGAAAGTTGGAGTAGTGCGGTCTTATCTGTATTAACAACCATTGCCCATTCTCGGCACCAAGAACCAATTTTCTGTAGCGCAATTTGTAGCTTATCTTGGTCCTCCTTAGCTTTAACGTCCCTATAATTAAGACAATCGTCCGTAAATAACTGCACTGCTATAAGAACGTGAATGCTTCGTACAATGTCATTTATAAATGTTAAAAATAAGACCGGGCCCAAGACAGAGAGCCCTGTGGGACACCCAAAGTTACTGGCATAATATTAGACGCAATGTTGTTTATTTAGACATATTGTGTTCTTTCCTCCAGATAAGCTGTTATCCACTGAGCCAATTGTGAACTGACCCCAATATTTTTAATTTCATGTATGAGACTATTGTAGCGGAATTCGGTCAAAAGCTTTTGACGTATCTAGAAAAATTACGTCAGTCTGTCTCCCCTGATCGACCGATTTGCAAAAGTCATGAACGCATTTACTTTGCTGAGTGGCTGTGGAAAGTTTTCGTCGAAAACCATGCAGGTGTTTGTGGAGAAGGTTACTTTTTTAAAAATAGTTGTATCGCGAATTGGACACCACACGCTCCATTATTTTACAACTGGTGCTTGTCAGAGATATGGGTCTGCAGTTTGTAGGGGACGATTGATTTCCAGCTTTAGAAACAGGCACGACCTTAGTGCAGAGCCAGTCAAAAGGAACCGCGTTTTGTGATAAAGAGGCTCGGAATATTAGCGTTGAATATTTCGAGACCCACTCGACGTATCATTTTAGAAATAGGAATATATAACATTTTTTAGAGTTTTATGTGTTCTCATATGTTTATAGGACATATTTATATAATTGTTTTCACCGGCAAAGTTCTACTAACTCGAAATGGGCTCCGCCCACAATGTGATATTATCCTCTTGTCATTCGCGTCTCTAATTCTAACATAAACCGTAATGGCTGTGTGGTTGCCACGTCGGTACTAGCAATTAGTTTCGTATGTCAACAGCATCGAGATTTCAAAGATTGCATGCGTGGAAGACCCCTCAATACTTATATAGGGAGGCGTGGACTAACTCCGTAACCTCGGGCTTCCTCTCAGCTTTCCAGAAAAAAAAAAGTGTCTCAATGCTATTGTTTTTGTGAAGATAAGGAAAGGTATATTCGTTAAACTAATAAATAATTTTGCAATCACTCCTTCCAAGAAAGATGTATAGAACAAAAGAATATATGAAATATAAAGGAGTACACGTAAGAGATTGAAAGGACGATATATGCATTGCCTTAATAAGTGAAACAAGAAAAAATAAAAAAATAAAAAGATAAAATAAAAGTGAAAAGATTGAGGCAAGAAATAGTCTATTATAACCAAAAATATTGATTCTTGAAAAAAAAAAGCTTCCTCTTTCGCTTTCTTTCAAAATACAGAAGTTTGGAGTCAGCGCTCCTTCCTGTGTTTTATTTTCTTCCTCCTGTGCTTGTGCGCTGTTTCAGGTACGTCTTCCAAGTACCAGCTAGCTCAACTCTCTACGTTACTACAAATGAAAATGGCTCTCGGTCGGTGGTTAGCCACCCCATGTTGCGTGCACGACGGGCGTCGTGGTTCTGATCCCTCTGTCGCGTGGTAGGGTTTACATAGGTCAGACGGGGAGGTATGTTAATGTTAGGCCAGGAGCATTTCCTTTCCCTCCGTTCTTCACCGTCGGAACACCGTGCAGTTCGCTGTTATAGTTGTATGTACGTTCTCCGGCTTGCACGGAAATTATAATTCTTGCCCGTCACCGCAACAAAGTCGAGAGAAATTGACGAGGCATTTGTTTTTGGTACCTACGGAGAGGACACGTGTGTGAGTGCCCCTTCCGTAGCATTGGCGAAAGACGAAGTTGCATTTATCAGAAGAATTCGGAAAATTTTGTTTAAATGTTTGCAGGCGTGCCTCAAAGGGGTTGATTATCTTTATCTCTCTTGCTTCTTTTATGTTTTCCTTTCTGTTCCTTGCAGGAATAAACTTCAATTGCCAGTCAGTGTTGTGTTCGTTCACTTCTCGTTGCTGTCCTTTATGTATTTCGCGCTGTTTTCAAGTCTTCAAAAGATACAGGTGCCGTTCCAAACTCTACCTGGATTCGAATCCAAAGGCTATGAATAAAGTTTTCCTGACGTTCTTGTCGTTTCATTTTTCTAACTCCGAACATTGGCGAGAGAGAGAGAGTTCATTATGGGTCGCAAAACGGCTGTGAAGGTTTAAATGAATTACTTTGGGGGTGACAAGTAATGCTTGGCATCGGAGACACGCGACACCCCACGCCCGCTGATCCCCCGAGAGTCACTATGAAGCGCTGGGCGCGGAGAGTCCGGACCATCTCACTATCGCGCCGTAGGCAATCAGGCTGTGGCGTTGTTCAATAAGGACGCCGAGCAACCAATCACGAAGCAAGAAGCGTCATCATGCTTAGCCATGCCCTGCGCTCCCTGCAGTGACTACGCGGAGCACAAGTTCGTCTGCTTCTTGCTCAGGGGTTGCGGCCACGTCAGAACGCCGAGCTCTGATTAGCTCTGATTGGAGAGATAGTGGCTAGACCTCAATGCTTGCTGCCTGGCTAGCTGCCTTGAGGTGTACCCACTATCCTTCAATCAGATCAGAGCTCGGCGTTCTGACGTCGCAGCAACCCGGCCCTTCAGCAAAAAGCAGAAAACATTCGCACTGCATATTCTTATTTAGCTGCTGCCAGACGTCCAGGCCTCGTAGACGTTCACGCGGTCTCTTTCCCTGTTCTCCTCGTTTTCCTGGCAGAACTAGCATATCTTACCATACTCCGTGATCACTAGTTGCGTGCAGTGCAGGCGAAGGCAACGCCAGGCGAAGAGAGAAAGGGCGAGCACTAGGAAGGCGGGACGGGAGAGGAGAGAAGTGGAGGGCGAGGGGAGAAAGGGAGAGCACTAGGAACGTTAGAGAGGAGAGGAGGTTTCTCTCCTCCTCCCCAGCCTTCCTAGTGCTTGCCCTTTCTCTCCTCGTCTGGCGTTGCCTTCGCCTGTACTGCACGCAACTAGTGACACGAAGTATGGGACTGCCCTAACCAGCGACGTGAGAGCGGGAGAAGAGGGCGGAAACACAACAGACAACCATTCGCGCTACACGGCGGCTTTCATCCTTATCGATGCCCATACCGCCCTCGAAAAAGGTTCTTCTTTTGACCACGATACGATGAATAGGCGGGCACTTACCCGGCATTATTCAGGCTTTCGTCGCGTTAGGCTAACGCAATACCAACAACCGAGGTACGGCTTTGGAATCGAGAACTTCTTCCTCGGGGAATGCGATGTATACGGCCTCGATTCTGCCGAACTAGCCGCGATGTTTCGTAATCTTCGAGGCCGCGTGCCATACCACTTGGACGGAGGCTCTCGCTTCCAATCCGGCGTACTAGAAATTGAATAGAGCCGATTTCGCGTCATCCCGTTTCTTCTTCCCAGGGGGACACAAAGATACTATAGCATCTCGGATGCCGTCTCGCCATTCCCTTTCGTCGTCTACGTTTTTCGTTTTTGGTATTTTTTTTTATTTCCCCGCGGAAAACAGTTTGATATGTTCCCCGCGGTCGGTTCGGCCGGAATGCCAATGGGGCCGATCCCCGCCGGTTCGCTCGAACCACGGTCGGTCTCGGACAAACGCTACACTCGGTTTCACCTTGCGACATGGACCTTGGCGATCTCTATACGAGATGTATCCCAGCCAATCGAGCGATGGCGACTGAACACGTGACTCCGGGACCGGTCGCGTCGTTGCGCGCCTTCCCGAAACGGTCACGTGACATTCACACGGCTTTGGATTGGGCTTGGACGACACGTAGGGTCCGCCGCGGTCCATCACGAGGTAAAGCGGGGTATATCTCTAAAAGGGAGGAGGGGGAAAGGCATGGAACGAGATTTCGTGCTTTTGGAGCCTGCGGCCAACTGGAGCACACGACCGTACTTGACGAAGATCGATTCCAGAATGTGCTTCTAAAGGCAAGGCGTTATAAAACTCAAAGAAAAAAATATAAAAATAAAACGACAGGAACAATTAACAGTTGTTGTTCCCTGATCATTTATTTGTCTTCTGAGGCTTTCTCGCGCCTGAGGTCTTTCTTGATCACGTTGTCGTCAGACTCACTTTCTTGAAAGAGCAGAAGACAAACAAATTGTCTCGGCAAACACTACAGACTCTTTAAAAAGACGCGTTGAAAATGTACACTTTATAGAACATTTCTTGCGACACGGGAGGCAGTGGCATTAGCCAATTTCAAAGAATACAGAAACCAACTAACCGCTGAAATTAGAAAGTCTAAAATAATTTATTACTCTAGTCTATTTGATGCTGAGTGTCCAAAAAAGGCCGATATATTATGGAAACGCATAAATAGCGTTTTTGATACGTCTTACAAGCCAGAACATTTTGAAAATTTGAAACATAACGGAGAGGTCTTCATTGCCTCTAATCTGGCTAACGTATTTAACAACTATTTTGTGAACATGGGGAACAACTCTTATTATCACGAAGCGTCAGAAAAAGATTAGGCCAATCTCGGAATCGCTCTTTATGTACCCCACATATGAGACCGAAATGTGTTCCTCTATTACATGTCTGAGTAACAGTAGCAGTCGTGATGCGGATGATTTATAAATTAAACCTGTAAAATATCTGGTAGATATTATTACCCCATATCTAACATATATATGCAACATCGCAATATCATCCTGTGTCTTCCCTAAAAGATGCAAACCACGAAAGTTATAGCTTTATTCAAATCAGGAAACAAAAATGAGTTAGGAAACTACCGTTCGATATCCATTTTTCCAGTATTTTCAGAAGGGTTAGGAAAATTATTCAGTCCCGCATTAATAATTTCCGTGAAAAGCACTCGCTCATTACTGACTGTCAATTTGGATTCCGAAAAAAATAGATCAACAGCGTTATTAGTTCTAAATGATCATATGCTTAGAAAGTTCGAAGAAAATATTTCGACGCTTGGGCTGTTTTTAGATTTTAGGAAGGCATTTGATTGCATAAATCATTTAATTCCGCTGGATCAATTATTTTCTTATGGCATTCGCGACCTTTTACTCACACTAATTAAGTAATATTTACAGTATCGCTCCCAATTTGGGCAAATTAAAAATCAGAGATCAACACCTTTAAATATATTATCAGAAGTTCACCGGGGAAGTATGCTCCGTCCACTACATTTTTTGTTATCTATAAATGAGCAGAGTGAAAATCGATTCAAGTTGCAAATATATTATCTGTAAAGACGACACAAGTCTTTTTTCTTTTTCAGATTCGTCCGAAGTGGGTCTTATTAATAAAGCTAATGCGTTTATTAAAAAAGTTACAAACATGGGCTCAAGTAAATTGTTTAACTATTAATGTGTCGAAAACAAAAGCAATATCATTTCGCCCACGTCGTTCGAGTTATAAATTATACAATCCTCCCAACTTCGTGTCTTTGCACATTGAATTGGTTAATAGAGTTAAAACACTCGGAGTTATTTTCTGCGATAATATGCTGTGGACAAACCACGTAACAAAACTCTGCTCTAAACCAGGTAAATCTGTAGCAATTATGAGCAAACACAGGCACGTTCTACCGAAAAGCGTAAAAAAGGTCTTATATAATTCAATATTTTATTCACATTTGTGGTACTGAAATCTCGTCCTGGGAACTACGTCTGGTTCAAAATTAAATATGATACATTTACTTCAAAAAGGTGATACGAATAATAGCAGGCGTTTCCTACATTGATCACACCGAATCACTGTTTCAATTATACAAAATCCTGAACATACAGCAATTTTATAACTATCGCTTAACAATAGCTTATAAAAATGCGACATATGGGCGGCGTTCTAGTACAATTCTTCAACTATCTGAATTGAAAAAAAAAGAAAATGATTACGCGTCTAGACATCACCAGCCTTGGCTAATTCCGAAATGCAGGAAAAATTGTGGAAAACAAACAATGCGTTCTGCTTTACCTTTTTTGTTGAATGAATATTGTGATCGAAATATAGCAAAGCAAATTGTTGTGTCTATGTTTATACAGCCGGAAGTTAGTCTGCCTCAGTGGGCGTTTGGTATCTCAGCTCGTAGATGAGCAATTTAGCCAGTGCGGTACAGCCGCTAGCCTGGGGTCTTTAACGTGCATCACGCAGTAGTGATACACGACCGCACGCCGGCACGATGCTCATCCAGATCGATACGGGCAGGGGCGGGGATCGAGCACGAGATCCTGGTTTCTGCAGCGCGAGCTTTCGCTCCACGAGCTCCGAGCTGGTGTGCGCTAAACCACTCGGCCACCGATCCCCCTACGAAATATAGATGTAGTGAAAATTTCACATAGCAGTACGCTTAAATTGTTTTTCTTATATATTTAAGAATGTATCCCTTACGTGCGCACTATATTTATATTTGTATTTTTATTTCTGAATGCGTTTTATTTACGTATGTATTTGTTTTACTCCGTCGTAGCAGCTGAGTGGGGGTTCGGAGCTCGTCAAGCTGCATTTCTGCAGCTTTTCTCCGGTCTCCCATTCACCACATGTACCTGTGGTGAGAATAAAGTTTGTATTGTATTTACTGTATTGTATTGTATAAGCAAAGTAAAAGGAACAACTGGAAAATATTTATGGACAATTATTTTAGCTTCTTTTTTTGTTTCCTTTCGTTATTGTAACGAGTCCTCCGTTTTATTTCGTTAGGACGTTTCACTTGTACGCATAACAGCTAGTTAGTTTTGGTTTTGTCTCTATAGCTTTCTTAAGGCAACGTGGACGATATCTTTTGGTTTCCAAGCCAGTGCGGCAAAATTACTGCATGATAGTGTTACGGAAGCTAGCGCCGAGGAAATTTCGGGCTGTCGTCCAAACCTGCAATTCCTCCCCACCTTCATCTTCGCCAAATAAGCAGTCGTTTGTGCATTGGACAAGAGCTCACCAATGAAAAAAAATATAAAAACTATATTTATTGCGGGCAGGTTTATTTTTCTTCCAAATTTTATTTATACCACGCGAACGCAGGATCTTTGTTAGTTCTTACGTCGAAGCGCTCCTGAGGCGACTAAACCGCATTTCGAGCGCATACTTAATGGTATTGCTATCTTCTGTGTACTAGCCGAAAAATTTGTTAAACATTTTTGAGAACTAAAACAGCCCAAAGGACGAGTGACCAGACGAGGAAAGACATAGACCAAGCGCCGTGTCTTTCTTCTTGTGGCCACTCGTCCTTTGCGCTGTTTTTATTCTCAAATATCAACTAGCCCAAGCTTCACCTTTAGCAACATTGATGAAACGTTATTTTGAGATGGACTGCGCAGTAAGTGGTCTCGCGTAGGTTGTGACACGCATAAAAACAAAGTATGAACGGCAGTCATCTCATTCCATACAACCGCCGCCGTAACCTCGAAACAGGTAAGCATAAAGCGTACAATTATCAGGTGATTTCACGGGAGGCACTTCCGGTCCGATATCTCGCCGGAAGTGATGAAATTTTCGGCCTGTTTTCGTCTATGCGCGAAGGCGGTGCTTTCCAGCTCCCTGAAATAATTTGACGCCCTGATCGACTGCTTCAGCCGGAGTAATTCGGAAAACAGAAGTGCATCCGCTGGGACTCTATTTTTATGCATACCGGTCTGTGTTCGGATTCAAGACGAGCTGGCGTAGAGAAGTCGAACCACTAATTGACGGCCGAAATGAACCCTTGGCGACTACGAGGAGAAAAAAAAAGAAAAAAACGGAGAACGCATGGGTTTATGCGCTACATAATTATGTCCTCAGTCGTACTTGCCGAGTTTCGTGGTCGACTGAGCCACTCGCCATGCTTGCATGCGTTTCACCCACACCAAAATGACGGCCATAACTAATTAGCGTCTGTTTGCAAACAAGTGGGGAGGATGGCGGGTGCCGTTCATCAACTTGATTGAACGCGGCTTATCGGATGTGAAAGAGCGCTTCGCAGAACTGACGGCCCAACATATCGCACGTTCGGGAGAGCAAATATTGATAGCTGCAGGGGCGAGAAGCCTAAGCGGGACCGTAACAAACTGCCTCGCCTGGCGTGGAAGCGACGCAACGCAGACGCTTGCGCGCACAGAGCACCGGGCCTCGGATAAATCCAGGCACGGGGATCGACACACACACAAAGAAACACAAAAACTAAAACGCAAATCTAAAAAAAAAAAAAAAGCTGGCAGGTTTTTTTTTTTTTTTCTGACGTGCTGACATATTGCGGCGTTTTTCCCCGGCGCAAGTTGCGAGCGATCATTAACCGTGACCTGCTGCCCCGTGAACCTCCCTGAGCTTTGTTCTTTCTGTTTCGTCAATGCCATCTCAAAGGCAAGGCCCGCGTCTTCCCCCACCACGTCATCACTGGATGGATGGATGGACGGATGGACGCGGCTGAACTTTTTAATTGGAAGGCGACTCGCGTCACCTAGTCACTGTTTTTTCTTTTTTTCCCTTAACATTTATTTAGCGTATAGGTGTATATCTAGAGATCTATTCTGAAAAAAGCCGTATACGATCCGTACGATGGAGGCGCCTTGCAGCGTCGCACAAGTCACAAAAACGCGACGCTAGCACACAGCAACGCCAAGACGGCCGCGTCTGCCACTTTGCGGCGACTCTCGTCGAGCCTGAGCGTGTTTGCCGCTTGAGCGGGGTCTAGGAACCGTCAACGATGACGTCACGCGCTGGCCATTTCTTCGAGGTGGTATTGGTTCTTTCCGCAGATTGTGAATATATCACCCTAGGTCATAAACAGCTGCGTCAGTGACAGGCCCGTTTGCTGCGGACGACAGCTTACGAAGATGGATAGACCGACGCGGGAGGGTGTATGAAGAAACCCTTCAGCGGAGCGAGAATACGACGAGGACGTTGGCGGACGGAGCCCCACCGCGAGCTACGCTCTCTATCTAGGATATCTCGTTCGGAACGGGGATGCATGAGTAACGCAGTTACCTGCGATTAAAGTAGTGCTTTTTTATTTCTTGTAGTCATCAGCGCTTCGGCTCGATGATTTCGACACTGTATAGTGAAGGCTCGATGACTTTAGTAGCGCCTACGGTGTAAGCAAAGAAATATGCTGGAACAAGGCCAGAAAGGGATCGAAATGTTTTACTCCTGGTTCGCGCATCTCCCGGTGAGGGACAATGTTGGTTTAGAGCTTCCGCGCAGGCGCGGTACTACGCCGTGGCCTCGAAACACCTGTTCGCGAATCATTGAACGGTTCCTCGAGCCACCGTCTTGTTGCGCATCTCGCAACGTTGACCAGAAATGCGAGCGAACCTTCGACGCGCTTAGTAAAGCCTGTCTTTCGTCATACAAAAAGATACGATACAACCTCCATTTATTGCGCCTTTGCGTAGAACACAATTACAAGCCCCGCACGAGCCAATAAGGCAAGTGCACGAGACGCGGCAGGTACCACTACTCTATTTTACGGAGAATGACTGCGTACAAAGTATACGTTTTTTCAGCTAATACAAACATACTGCTAACCTAAAGAAGCATTTTCCGCGGCAGTTTTTTTTAATGTGTAAACGGTTCTCGGTGGTTTAACGAGTCATATGATCCGACCGATTTGAACGATGACGTGATCAGCGATACAATTTCTTTTGTATGGCCTTTGCTGCGGCACGTCAAGCCGGGGTCACATTGGTTGTACATCATACAGAAGACAGTCTGCGTACAGATTCGAACGCGAGTTACCGCGAGATCTGTGCTTCGAACGCCGCATGGCTCATGGGTTCAAGCGAGGAAACTGTGGCACGATCGGCATTCGAACCATGCGATATGTTGCGGTGACTCGTGGTTTCGCAGACGGTCTTTTGTATGATGTATGAGCAGTGACCCCGGCTTTAAAGTCACTGGTAGCTGAGGGCGTGGCGAACTCTTTGTTTTCCCTCCGCAGCCAATCAGGTCGCGGCGTTTGCCGACACGAAGGCGGAAGATTGCCGGAACCTTTCAGGGTGCCGAGTCAAGTTCTGCTGAAGAAATGAATGGTAGGCCTCTCTGTCAACGATTGACAATACGTTTGGCCAACGCTCTGCATTCTGTGTATTTTTTGCGCGCAATGCCGGCGTGTGACTCTTTTGACAACCTGTGTGGACGGATTTTCCTACGTAAGACTCGACTAAGTTCAAAGGCAAAATACGCAGGATATTTTCGAGAGCGACATACTTTCATCAGTATGTAGCGTGTCGTGACTTCAGTTACAATCCCGGTTAATTTGGAGACTGCAATATCGACAGATGCAGCGCTATAAACGCCCTCCCAACTGCCAGTCCCCAGAAACCGGTACAGACCGAGGTAAACGCCCCAGCAGTCGAATCTATCAGCTGATATATTCCGCACAACATGTCTAGAAATATTTAGATTAACACCAAGCGGGACATGCTAAATATCAATGGGAACGAGCGGTTCGCTGTCTAGCACAATTGAACATTCGTTCGCGTCAGTAAAAAATACGTCCAGTACCGCGGGCATTTGTAGGTAGATCGCCCAGCTCGAACCCATTGAAACTGAAGAAGTTAACGAGGTGCAAAGCCTTGCTCGGTTTGTTTGATGCGTCCACTAATTCCCACCATGTACCATGGACATTGGAAAATCACGCAAAATAACAATTTCATACTTTTCAGGATCAAGCTTCCTCGATAAGTCCCGAAGAACGACACCGAGCACGACCATAGAAATGGAAGGAGGCAAATAGTAGTTTTCTACTAACAAATGCTTGCCACCTGCGACCTTAATTTCTATCCAGGCACACTCGTTGGACATTTCAAGATCGAGATGGCGTAGAGCCGGCACTGCATCGTTCGCAGCAATCAAAACGCCTCCACCTTAGCGCTGATCGACGGCTTTGTAGTGTCTGTCGCCACGAAGCGTACTGAGCGTTTGGAGTCGAGAACAAACTGATTCAGCCTATTTTGATTGCAGTGAAGCCTTTGATCGCTTCAGTCATAAAACCTTACTGAGCAAGTTATAATTTCACGGATTAAGTATCTGTTACTGTTCGGGGTTTTCTAGCTATCTCCGAGACAGACCAAACTGTGTTTCCCACGGGGAGCCAAGTCGCAATTTTTCTCCGTTCCATCCGGAGTGCCGCAGGGTTCAAATCTAGGTCCTTTGCTTTATAACGTGTTTGTAAACGGCATTCAGGAGGTGATACAGCATCCCGATCTGACCCAGCTTGTTGACGATTTGAAGCTATGTCGCAAAGTGCAATATTTTCATGGCTGTGCCTCGTTGCAAACAGACATTGATGCTATATGTGTATATGGTTTGCATATAATCTGATCACACCTAAATCTTCGTTAACCTAAACCGAAATCTTCGTTCGTATCGTTCACACGCAAAACGCCGCCTGTTCTATTTGACTGCCATCCAGACTACGCTCTTATTAAACGTGTGTCGGTTGTGCGGTATCTTGGCGTTATGGTAGACGAGTAACTTTACTTCAACAGTCAAGTTGAATTGATCCTGCTCGCCTCTTTTAAAGGGCTCGTCATCGTTAATCGCTGTTCCGCAATCCTTCGTGTCTTTTGTATTTTGCAGAATCCTTATTTTCCCTAAATTAGACTTTGCGTCCGTTGTCTAGAACAATCTTAGTACCACAACTGCTGCGACGTTAAATCGTGTCCAAATAGGTGTGCAAGGAAATTTCATGCAATACAAAGTCTTTCCGAGCTCTACTCGTGTGAGAATGTGGTCAGTCACTTAGCATTTGGTCAAGTTCAAAACAAGACGCGGTAGGTGCGACCTCATATTTTTGTTCGAGTGTTTGCATGGGTAATATGAGTGTACTTCTATCGTGTCTCACATCAATTTAAGTGCTTCTGTTGGAAACATTCGCAACAACCGTACACTGGCCGTTAATTACTTGCATTGTTTGTCTCCGGTAGTTCGTATACAGAACTATTTTAATTATCTTGACACATGCCTTGTTGACCTTTTTGATGGTGACATCACTTGGTTCAAGAGAAGCGTCGACCATCTGATACGGTGGGCTGTCATTGGGGAGAGTTCTGGTTTTGCTTTGTTGTCTTTTATCTTTGTAAACTGATTTGGTGCTCTACCGTTTTAGGCTTCTGAATGTTGGTAGGCACTTAAAATGAATAAATAAATAGCAATTGCGAAAATGAACGGCTTGAGTTTTTGATACTGAAACGGTCTTCAGGAGGACATTTCTTTTTTATTAGCGTCGCACACAAATAATTTACAAAGATATATGTCGATTGACGGAAAAGCTTTTCGTCAAAACGCCTTCGACCCGCTCCCCGTAATGACTTTCTGTTAAAAAATTTTCGCCACGCACTGTAAAAAAAAAGAAAAAAGAAAAAAAAACTGTGGCTCCAATCCACGCTGTGAAGGTGGTTGGACAGCGAAGCTGTAACGACTCCCACAACGATTACCCATTGCGACGCCACATGAAAAGCGTGGTGACGTCACTACGTGATTTCTATGCTGCTTGGTACTTTTCCACTCGGAGTAGCTTACGCACCGTAATCTTTACCGGGAAACACACGCGGGGAGAAGGAACGTGCTTCGCATTGTTCGCAGGCGCCGTTATCATCCATTATGCGGTTTTCACTTCACACGAAGGGCTTCGAATGACGTCAACCCCTTTTGAAGCAGCTGCAAACCTAACCTTTACCGGAACGCGTGGGAGGGTGTTCCTATTGTTCACACGCGCCTTATCATCCATCATGTGGTTTTGATGCTTGTTTTGTGGTTTTCTTTATTGAAACGTTGTATGCCTGATTTCAAAGAGAGATATGCTGTTTTGACTTCAATTGTTCGCCGGGAGGTTTTTTCTTACAACGCCAACGACACGAAAATTTCCTTGGCTGGTAGAGGTTCGGTGTAAAACGTCTGTGAGTTCGCTTTCCGGCAGAACACGGAGGCAGCTAGTCATGGCGAATAACAAATGCATCCCAGCGAACGACGAAGCTCAGAATACGATTCTAGACAGACAAAAATATGCGACCTGCGCAGGGATAACGGAAATTACAAGAAGTCATTCTCAATTGTCGCTGTACAAATACGTTTTTTTTCCCTTGTCAAATCACATTCCCAGTTTAGTCGTTGTAGCTGCGATCCTTCGATCACTCGCCTCGACTGGCTGGATTCGTGCTGGAACTAACAGGATTGTCGTTTTTTGTTTTGTTTAGTTTGCAAGCCCCACGATAATCTATGATAGTTAGATCCTTCTGTTGCGCCAATGCTGCTACAGTCACTCGGAGAATAAGAAATGCTGCAGGACGTGTCTTATTAGATTAGTGTTCCTTGCTTTTTGATTCGCTCTTCTGCCTTCTCTATCGCCTAATGCCTCATTCTAAAAAAAGAAAAGAAGAAAGGTGATAATAAGATTGCCGGGATTTGCCACGTTTTTCTCTTCAGTGACCATAACAATGCATAGTCTCAAATAAGTAATTTAGGACGCTGTAATTGCGTTCGAGGCCGCCACCCTTCATTGTTTGTTCTAAGGCGAATGACCTTCTTTACGCGTTAGGTTTTTTTATTTGGCTTATTAATCGCGTTTGCTGCGCGAACGTGTTTGTTTCGTCAGGACCTGACGCGAGGAAATTAACGAAGCACAAATCCGGCGCCAGGTTGACAAACGGGAGGGCTCCGAGATTCATAATTACGTAAATTTGATGGAATCACCTGTCACCGACGGTTGTCCATTAGATATCAAATTCGGAACAAGTTGACGGCAGGGGTGAAAGGCAATGACCCTGACGCAGTGTTTGATGTGTAGTGTTCGTCCAGAGCACTTATATAATTTCCCGCTTATATAAAAACAAAAGAAAGGTCCCGGGGTTGAGGGAATGCGAGTCTCCATTTGGTTTCTAATGGCCGCCGGTCTTACATATGGGACCGCGTTGAAGCCTAGGTTGTAGTTTCGGCAGTGTTTTTTGCTTTGTTATTGTTTTTGTGTTTGTTTGCGTAATAGTCTAATTTATTTACATATTCAATGATTTAATTTAATTTGCTGCGCCGAGAGGTCAGTATTGCGAGGGGTGGTAAATGTGCAAATATACAAATGTTATGCCCATATACACAGAAATACAAGGTAATATATAGAGAAAGATGTACAGATATATGTACACAAATGTACCAGCATTGATAAACTTGACGCGTCAAGAAAAACAACTATTAGCGAGCAGGAAAAAAAGTTGAATCAAATTCGTTTAACAAAGATTCAATGAGACAGTAGCAATAAAATTAAATACAGGCATAAATGAAAACTTGTGTTGAAAAGTAATATAATAGACTTTGGTAGCATGAGTTAAAGTATCTTATCATTATGAAAGTAGTTTGGCAACATACTAAAATGCTCGCTCGTACAAAAAGCAAGGAAGACTCAGCGGAGCTGTACAATGGAAAGTAATGGCCGGCCGCAAGTCGGCAAGCCAGAGTGGAAGAGCTGCTGCCATCTATGAGCGACGGCGGCAACCAGATACGTGGCTTGCCACCGTCGCTCATAGATGGCGGTAGGTGTCTAGAGTTCGGTGTCTTCATTTCTTTGCGGGGGACACGATCCTGAGGAAACTAGCCCTCAACAGCACCGCTGTAATATTCACCGAAGTTTCTCCACCGATGCGTACCTAAACCAAAAACTACATTAGCACCAGTTTCAAATTATAATATATAGAAAAGCAAGTTGTTCTGCTAAGCTATATATACAAATTAAATAAAAAAATTTGGCCCGTATATACACACGACAGGTTGTTTGCGAAGACTGGAACGCCCCCGTTATTATACAAATTTATACAGAAATATTACAGCGTGAAATCATCTCGTTCAAGGTCTATAAATAATTGGTCGTTTTTCGAGCCAAAAAACATCTCGTTGTATCAAATAATAATAAATAAAAAAAAGCCCAATGGCTCGAAGAAAACGCACATGTGCCTGCCAGGACAGAACGCATCCTAGGAACAGGAAAAATAGATATATGAAATATTACATAAAGTATTGAATATTAATTTGTGGAACGTCCTTCGAGTTCCCAGTGTCACGAGTGTTCCCGAAACATCAATCATCGTCCAACTTTTTTACCGCAGAACTAATGTCAACCAACGGAAATTAGAGACATCTATATGGCCATATTCATATTCTAATAAAAACTCCACGAATAGTAAAATATATTTTCCCTTCGCGCAAGTGATACTTAGGACTAAGCTCCTGTAATGCCTATGGAGGAAAGTGTTTTTTCTGGACACCAGGATTTTTAAAATTCGCCGTGTCGTTTAAAATGTTTTTAGGGGCTTAAAAAGTGGAGTAAACGAAATTTGTAAAAAAATATGATCGCGCTTTTTTTTTTTTTTTTTTTTCTTCAGACGTCGTATTCACTTAAGTGTTATTTTCTGAGGCGTTCTTTTCAAGTGATGCGTCTCGAAATGAGCAAGTAAAAGGGCTTTAGAATTATTTATATTCGTTTAACTGAGCCTTAATCCCCAAGAATGACGCAGTTAAGTCTCGGGATATTTTATTCAACTGCCTTTTTTGACATCTTCCTCAGCAGCATAAATCAAGGGATCAAAATTCAGCCCACTAAAACCTGAATAATCCCGCTCGTATTTTCTAAAATGAAGCTGTTCATAAAGTTTTGTTTTCGTGTAATCATCTGAATGGGTTGTTATACTTTAGTGTATTCATGCTAGCGTCTGCAAACAAACCTCAGGATTGTTTTTTGTTGTTGTTGTTGTTTTAGTAAACTATAGTTTGTGACAGGCAAAGAGATCAGTAAAAAGATGTATGAGGAGCTTCCATGCACCCTTAACCTGTTTCTGACTGTAAAGTTCAAAATTCAAAAGCCAATCGGGTTCACAAATAAATGAAAAGCTATTTCTGATTGTTTACATGTCTTTGTGGTTTTGTTTCTGTAGCCTGTATTAGGTTTAGAGCAAGCGCGCTACTTCTGGACGGCCATCGAAGCATGCGCGGCCTATTTACTTCGGGCTGGGAGTGAGACTATCAATCAGTCACAAATTTTTATTACAAACAAGTGCATATTACAAGTCACTGGAAGATCATGAAGGCCCAGAGTCAAACTGGCTATGGGTCCAAATGTTTCCTTCCATACACCGAGCCTTTTAGTGCGTTGAGTGATGGACTAGAGGACCATATAATACAGCACTATACTATACTATACTATTTTATACGATACTATACTATATTACACTATACTATACTACACTATACCATACTATACTAAACTCATCCCTTTCAAACTGAGCCTTTTCGGGTGTTGAGCGCCGAGTCAAAATACTATTTTACATTCTACTATACTATACAATAACCTTCCCTTCCAAACACCAAGCCTTTTACTTCGTTACTTCGTTAGGTGGTGGCCTATCCCCACGCAGCACAAGACGTCGAGATGACGTCGAAATAAGGTCCTCGACGTTGGGCGACGTCGAAGTCCTTAACAAACTTTTTATCGACGGCATTGGTACGTCGACTTGAGAGGTTCCGACAACGTCAAACACGCGACGTTGTGACAACGTCATAAGTTTCACCTCGACGTCTTCAACAGTAATCGACGTCTGTTCGACGTCTTGTATGAGAAGTTCTTTGAACGTCGAGCACGAGACGTCATAAAAATGTCCTGAAAAACACCTTGACGTCTTCGACATTAATCGACGTCGGTTCTACGTTTTCTCCGGGAAGTTCTCTGAACGTCGAGCACGAGACGTCCCAACAATGTCCTGAGCAACACCTTGACGTCATCGACATTATTTGACGTCAGTTCTACGTTTTTTCGGGAGGTTCTTCGGACGTTGAGCGCGAGACGTCCCAACAATGTCTTAGCAACACCTTGACGTCATTGGCAATAATAGACGTCAGGTCTACGTTTTCTCCGGGAAGTTCTTTGGACGTGGAGCACGAGACGTCCCAACAATGTCCTGTGCAACACCTTGACGTCATCGACAATATTCGACGTCATTTTTACGTTTTTTAGGAGGTTCTTGCAACGTTGAGCGCGAGACGTCCCAACAATGTCTGAGCAACACCTTGACGTCATTGGCAATAATAGACGTCAGTTCTACGTTTTCTCCGGAAGTTCTTTGAACGTGGAGCACGAGACGTACCAACAGTGTCTTGAGCAACACCTTGACGTCATCGACATTATTCGACGTCAGTTCAACATTTTTTTGGGAGGTTCTTTGAACGTTGAGCGCGAGACGTCCCAATAGTGACTGAGCGAACACCTTGATCACCCTAAACAAGCGTCTTATAGAGCCCAAGGTGCTGTCACATCACTTCTAAAATTGCTCCTCAATGTCAGCATTTTTTATACTGTGCATGCAATCCACATTTCAACCTGGCTGAGCTTTTGAAATCTCTTACAATATTATCATTCTCGTGAATGTTGTTTTAGCAGGAATTGCTTAAAAAGCCGAGAATTCACAAAACAAAAAACAGGATTTAGCTCGGAGTCAGCGGGGCTGTTTACAGCATTTTTAGCGTTTCTAACTTAATATCAGCGTCTTTGAAGCTGTAAGAGAATGACAATAACGTAAGAGATTTCTGCAGCTAAGCCAGGTTGAAGGGTGGACCAGCATGCACACTATCGAAAACGTTGTCATTGACGAGAAATCTTAAAAGTGATATGACAGGTCCTTGGGCACTATAGGACGCTTGTTTAGGGTGACTCCGAATTACACCCAAAACTGTTTAACCATGGAAGTGGTCGAAATTACCGATCACTACGAAGAACATGATTCCTGGACAGCGGGCCGGGGCGCTTGGGGGATTTAGCAAATGGGCGATTTAGCAAATGGGCTATGCCGTCTGAATATACATGCTTTCGCGAACATACCTTCGAACAACGAAGCCACCAGATTCGGTTGACTCCAACGTTCCACGGTGACCCTTGTCGAGACCGGTGTCAATTGACATCCCGTTCAGTCTAGACGTATGCTCGACGTTTTATGGTCGTTAAATGGGACGTTATTTCAATGTTGACATAACGTTATCACAGACGTGCGCTCGACATTTTATGTCGTTAAATGGGACGTTATTTTATCGTTAGTGACGTTTTCAATTGACATCCCGTTTAGTTTAGACGTATACTCAACGTTTTATGGTCGTTAAATGGGACATTGTGTCAACGTCGATATAACGTTATCACTTGACTTCCCGTCCAATTCAGACGTGCACTCGACGTTCTAAGGTCGTTAAGTGGGACGTTATGTCGACGTAAAATCCACCCTTTTTTCCAGACATTAGCCTTTCCATATTACGTCGAAGGGACCTGACGTTCAGACTTTCGACGTTCTTTCGACATGTGGTTCCTGACGTCATCACCTTCTTTCGACGTCTTTTCAACGTGTCTGTGCTGCCTGGGATACCACGTAAACTAAACTATAGTATACTATATTATACTGTAGTATTCTATACTAAGTACTCTACTATATTTCTCCCTCCCAAATGCTTAGCATTTTATTTGTGTTGAGGGACAAATTATTATATGTGGCGTCTCAGTGTACGAGAGTTTCACTTTCCTCGAGTTGTTGAGTCAGCATCAGCACGGATTGAAATCGGCCGAATGGTTTTCAGCAGAAGCTAGCGCCTTCAAATTTCAGATCAAATTATGTAATTTTTTATTTGACAGTCATTTTACAAGATGTTGGGGATACAGGCAAAAAATCACAAAAAAGCGCGGCTTGACAGGGTCTGCGCCGAGAGTGCCGCTGCGGTAAAATCCGAAAACACGGACGCGTTGAATATACAGCAAAAACACACAGGAAGTGCCAATTAACTAGTATGACAAGAATCCCGAGCGCTTTACTTTTCCAGTGAGTTGGGATCAGGTTCCTTGATATATCTTCCGGTCTTTTTTTAATTAAATATCATCGACACGCGATGACGAAGCACATTTTGCTATAAGCACATGCAAAATAGCTCCTATATACTGACAAAGCTTGGCAGATCGCCACGAGAAGTGGCCGCCGAAATGGAAAAGGGGGAGCGACAGACAACGGATGAGGGAGAGTCACGTGACTGGCGCCTTGCTGCGGCGAGACGCCGAAACACACTTCTTTCGAGCGAACAAGTGTGTTTCGGGTCCTCCCAGCTGCGAAAATCTGTGCGCTAACGTCCAGGTTCCACGAGAAATGACTCTCTGATGCTCTGTGCTACCAGATCCTCGCGCTCCAAATCTGCGACCGCACACTCTATGAGCTCCGTGGTCGAACTGACAAGCTTTGTGAGTATAGAGGAGGCTATGGTACCTGGCATCTTCGAGGTTTTTTTTTTTCACTGGAACATATCATACAGCGAGACCATTACAAAAATCAACTTCTCCGGCGCTGCCATCTTTCAGCGAAATCTGCGACCGCACACTTTATAGCTCCGAGGTCGAACTGCCAAGCTTTGTGAGTATAGAGGGGCTATGGCACCTGGCATCTTCGAGGTGTTGTTTTTTCACTGGAACATATCATACAGCGAGACCATTGCAAAAATCAACTTCTTCGGCGCTGGCATCTTTCAGCGACTAGGCAGTTTTCTCCCGATTGATGAGTGCTGGAAATGTGCATACATACGCTATAATTTCTTTTATTAAAACGATTCTTTCGCCAATCGGTGTCGTACAAAATGGTCGAGATTTGTTGCATGAAGTTTGTCTTTATTTATACACCAATACACCAAGACACTGTCTACAAACGAGATCGGCGTTTGGCCACCGCACGTCCCATTATAATAACATTCCTCGCTTTTGCGATTCGTTCTTCGGTGATCGTATCAGCCGATAACAAGATGCTAGTAACATGCGATAACCGATAATAACCCGATAATAAGATGCGATAGTCAGCCGATCATAAGATGCGATAGTGAGCCGATAGTGAGGTTGCCATGATGAGATATTCGGAACTCGCAGCGGCCCCTGTTTCTTAAAGGCCGACGACAAGACTCGAGATTCTGCAAGGCAGAAGATCGCCCTTACTATCGAGGAGGAGGAAACAGGCGTCGGTGGACAGGGTAGCAGCGGGGGGGAGAAAAGGGGGAAAAGTGGGAAGCGCGAACTGGCCGTCGGTTTTTGAAAAAAACAATAAAGACAATTTCGGATTTTTTTTTTTCGCGATTGAACTGGGTTCCAGGCACATCTCGGGAAACGTTACCCGAAAATCCAACCGAAACCGGCGCTTGTGTGCCGCGCAAATCAATTAAACGGTCGCGGTAATAATCGTACCGGGGTCGATTGCGGCGACGCCCCGAGGGTTGCGGCAGAAGCCAGGAGGAGCGGAGTTCACGTGACGTTGAGGGCCCAAGAACCGTGACGTCACAAGAGACGCGTCAGCGATTGGTCGAAACGAGATACTTGCCCTCGTATCACGTTTTTGTTCGCGATTTGTATGAACACTGCTCCGATTTCCACTTGAATAGCCATGAAAAGTATAAATTGGACCGGAAATGATGACTAAACCGTACATAAACCAGGCATAATTATTTTTCTTTTTGCTACGCTGGACGCCAAACAAAAAACAAACAACTATGCAAGCAAAAAAAAAAAAAGCAGAAGACACAGCGCTGGGCACGCGGGAGAACGTTTGGTTTTGGTTTCAGATATCGGTGCCGTGTTACCTTTGGAAACGACCGCACCACCGCGCTGCTATAACCCACCTCGGTAATCAGAGTCTCAATCTCCTAAATACTACCGATACCAACTATTCACCCTTGACGTCACTCCCTACGTTACCTTCGTGTTCGGAGGCCCAGAAATGAAAATGGAGACAGTTCAGTTTCGGTTTCTTCAGTTCTTTCGTCAGCACAAAAATACGCGTCACAAATGTCTACAAAAAATAGGGCGGTGTGCTAGGTTCCCAAGAAGCCTTAGAACACAATATAAAAAATATTAAAATCGTCTTCATTGCTTCTTTAAGCTCTCAGCGACCATAGAAAGTTGTCTGAGCAAAAACGCGAATGTCCGGATAATCGGCACGTCATTGTGCCAGAAGATATGGTTTGTGAAGTGGGATATTCGTCTATCTACAATTTATCGTTGTGCTCACACAGGTAACATTACGCGTGTAAAAAATAAATAAATCTACGGTAAACGCGTTTTTTGCATTTATTTGAGTGTAACGTTGATTGAAGAACCCTGCACTTAATAAAAATACATGTATGGTTGATTCCATCTACGTTTCAATTTATGCGTTTTGGTGAGAACGGAAACTTTAATCAAAGGCAGGACCAAAGAAAGTTAAGCGCAAACTTGGATGGAGCTCCAATTAAATATCTCCGAAATCTTTTTTTTTTAAATTTTAGTAGGATACAGTTTGCAGACGAGGTTTTTTTTTATACTGGCAAAAACCAGACTGTCGTGTGCTTCTCACCTTTTTTTGGGGGTATAGATTATGATAGACGCGACAAGTGGTTGCGCCTCGAAGGGAAGAACTTTAGACGGACCGTATTTTTGCGTAATATCGCTTTTATGGTAATCTGGTTGTAGCAGTGAGACTAGACCGTGGACTGAATTATCTCCGACACGCACATTTTGAATTTTTGAATGTGGCGCAAGAGATGCGAGAAAAGAACATTGCATTTTATATTCACCGACGAAGATTACGGTTCATTCACCGGCGGAGTTCATGGTTCGTCCATCGACGCAGTTCATCGTCAAACGCATGCGCTTCGTAGTTTGCTTCGAGGTCGTGCTTTTATGCGGACCTTGCCCGCGTGGTACAGCACTCAAAGTTACACAAAGCAATAAGAATAGCGTCTGTTTCTTTGGTATATCACGGAGCTCGCAATTCACAGCATTTATTCTCCATTGTCCTCCGGGACGTCACTCTGTCATGTCCCGTCGGGTCACGTGACGTCACGATACCAGATGACGTCACTCAGTCGTGACTTTGCAGTGTCACGTTAACGTGTCACCTGATGTATCATTGCACTGTGACGCCATGTGACACCATAACGTCAGGGTCACTTGACGTCGTGGTTTCGCGTGACGTCGCAGTGTCGTGTGACGTCCGTGGTGCCATGTGAGAACCGTTACGCCGACAAAGTGTCGTCGTGACGTTATAACGTCATCGAGACACGTATACGAAAGCGAAGAGAGTGCCCAATCATTATGCAAATAAGATTGATTGATTGAAATCGTGTCTTTATTGATAGAAAGGTTCGCCTGCCTATGGTCTGGTGAACCTGAGGCAGGAGGGAGGGGTTGTGAGGGTTGTAGGGAGAGGGGTGATGATGATGATTAGGTTAGATGAATTGATGGACCCCGGATGTCCTGATAAAACGTATCAGTGAATCCAGGATTTTCTTTCTGTGTTGTGCCTGTCCTTTTGGGTGGGTCCAGGCTTCTAAATTCGTGGGTTTCGCCTCACTCGTTAGCGAGGCCCATGCGTCTTGTCTGAATTTCTCCAGACTCTTGCAGACCCATAGCATGTGTGTTGTTGTCAGCAACCCTCCTGCGATGCACTTCTTGCACATAGGGTCGATGTCTTCATGTCCTTCTTCCTTTTTCGTAAATGTTGCTTTTCTTGCCGGTGTTAAGGCTGTACCGGTCCTGATTCTTCGTAATCGTACATTCTCCCACCTCGTGTACCCTTGCGGGATTGGGTCTTCTACTGTCAGTAGAAGGCCTTTCAGGTAGAGTTTGCGTTCTTCTTTTGCCAATTCGGCCCTTTCTTCTGGGTCAATGGGAGTTTCCCCGGTTGCTTCTTCCCGAGAGGTTAGGCCAGTTGCAGAGCTGGTGCTGCTAGCTGCCTCCGCGGCGGCCTGGTGTGCCCTCTCGTTGCCCGGGATGCCAGTGTGCCCGGGTAGCCATTCGATTATCAGTGTAGAGCCTTGTTTTTCAGCTCCTTGGCGATTATTTTGATGTTTTTAACTGTCCTGTTTCTTGTTCTGCTGTTTCTGCGCTTTAAGCGCCGTCTGCGAGTCCGTGAATATTCGGGCCGTGTAGCCCGGCTGGAGAGTTCCTTTAATGTCTTCAGCAAAGGGTTATTGAATGAGCGTCTAATCAGTAAAACGTTTGATACATGTCTTGGGAAGCAGAGAAAAAGCTATTATTGACTCTTTGCTCCAAATTTACGCGAACGCTTCACTCAGGAATGCTCATTACTAGGTTACTTCGGGATCTTGAATGGACAGCCGAGATCATGATTACGCTGCGTTCTCTCCTTGAGTAGAAACAGAAAGTATAAAACATAGAGAGGACGAAACACAGAAGAAGTACTACGAGTACAGAAATGTACTCGTCTGTGTTTCGTCCTATGTTTTACACTTTCTGATTTCTAGTACATCTTACCAACACGCTCGTTAGGAATATAACCTCCTTGAGCCTTCCTTCAGTGTACATTGACCCCGCAGGCAAACATATGTTTGCGTCTTGCAGACATACTTTATATAAGGACAGAACTCTACGCTGCTAATGTGAACCACTGAGCCGACAAATGTTTGCCCAGCGGCATGTTTGCTTTGATTCCGGCGCAACAGCCTCTGTTTGATGCCCCGCACAGAGGGGACACCGCCGCAAAATCTGCCGCCTTGAAAGGAGAATGAAATGAATTTTCGGTTGTGACAAATTGGGATTTTACTAATCGCATATCGTTTCGTGCGCCAAAATGAAACTAGTGCATAAGCGTAGAAAGCTCTATAAAGCCTGCTTTATGGTTACGAAAATGGAAAAATGTAGAGGTATATTTCGTACCCCTTTCCATCGAAAGTTCCCTGCCTTTTCACTGCGATGCATCCGCTGTGTCCAAGCACGTTAGCCGAACCCAGCTCACGCATTGAACACGAACACTGCGTAACTTGGACGTATGCGCTCGTCAACAATCAATCATTGCGACGAATATTTGAATTCGCGTTCGCGGCAAATGAGTGCCGTGACGGCACTTATAATCACTTAAAAATGACAAGTTCTATGGTGTGCATAAAGCACAGTGGAAGCTCCGAGTCCTCGCCTCCGGTGTCGAAGCACATCACGACCACGTGATTTCTCATTTCGCTTTTGAGCTAGCTTTAGAACAAAGGAGAAAGAAGTGGAACAATCACTTCATGGATCCCTTTAAGGCTGGGCCGCACATTTGTAACTGCTTACGACCGAGTACATCAGGACCTCTTGGGATTTCTTACGACGAGAGGACACACTGGCGCCATCTATCGAATAGCTGTGAGACACTTGTGATTACCGTATATTTCCACTTTCTTCGCGCGTATTTCTTTCTTAATCAAGTCGAAAACAATTTGACAGTGTTATAAATTACCGTTTCTCAATAATACGTACATTTAGTCTTGCAACTACTGCGGAACCTTCGCTGTAGTGAAATGCAGTTGTAGGGCCCTTCATAAAGGGCGCCAGCGTGACAGTACACTCTCTCGTCGCAAGAGATCGCAAGAACTCGGTTGGAAGCAATCGCGAGTGGGCAACCAGCCTTTATACGCTCCATTGCGTCCAACCCTTATTCGCGGCGAAGAGTTCGGGTATCGCCGCCTGGTGGAAGTTTTCACAACCCAGAGTGAGGATACATCAATTTCCTCTGCGTGGTGCATGCACGTGCAATTCCAAGCTTCTATGGACTATAAAAATTAAAATATAATGACGTGGGCAGCACCTGCACTACCCACAGTGAGGAAAAAAGAAGCGCTTCTCGCGAGCTCCTCACCGCGAATACCTTCTTGAGACATAAGAGGTAAGGCATCTTTTATGCAGAGGGTCCAGGGTAGTGCCGACACTTTTGCGTAGGCAGTTAGAACTTACAAGTAAACATCAGGTTAATTAATAAGTGGCTTCCAATGGGGTTTTCAAAGACGGGGGATTTCAATGCCGCTCAGCAGAGTGCAATATTAAAAACGAAAACAAGAATAGAAGTTGCAGCACGCGTCGTTTGCCAATGTTGTCGTTGCAGTCTAAAGGGAACTGTGACAGCTAGACTCTTTTGCCGGGAGGCTAAAAAAGGAAACAATTTAATCGCTGAGCTGATCCTTGAAATAGCACGATGTTTTGGGACGATATCAAAGAAATCCTTCTTTTTATCGGCACTAATGACGTCCATATACGTTTGCCAGCGTTTTCTTCAAAAGAAAAGCTGGCCCTTTTTTTTTTTGTCTTCCTGGACTTTTTTCTAGTACTTCTCTCGAACACCGCTTAACTCTGGTGCGATTCAGAAAAAGTCCCGCTAGGAAACCACGTTATTGCAGTCATCGTTACTTCGAGGAAGGAAGCTCAGCCCCAAAGCGGATCGTCGCAACCCTTTTAAGGGTCCGAATAAGATCTTTTTTTCTTATCTTCTCATTTTATTTTTTGTTTTAAGGGGGGGGGTGCAACGATTTCCGGACTTCGGTCAAACATTTGTGGAAGTTGCCCTCTGACACTTCTAAAGTAAAGAACAGAAAACCGATTTCGCCTGCGTGTCCTAGTTGTTGTGTAAAAAAAAAAGATAAATATTGGCATTTCTGGCACCCCTCAACTCACTCCCAGTCTTCAGGGTCACACCTGGTCCCCCTCCTAGTGACGTAATTCGGGGTGCCGTGTAGCTTCCCGTGTGCTCTCTCGGAGGACGCTTCCTCTCCCTCTCTCTGCTGACATTAGCGGGCGTTATGCTGCAGCTTAGAGCCGAGCGAGGTCACGTAAGCTTCTCGCCGTAGTTCCTTCGGCTGCCACTCGCGGCTGCAGGTGGGGGAAAAGCTCGACTTTTGCTTTGCGATTATGCAGCGGAATCGCGACATTTTTTAATGAAGGAGATGTTTTCTCTATCCTCCGGGACACGATAAACAACGTAAAAATGACGAGATGCAAATTCTTTTAATCTTAAAATCGTTGCACCCCCCCCCCCGTTTTTAATCCATTTTTTTGTTTTTTTTTGTGACCGTTCAACCGGTATTTCCACAAAACGTGCCACCCCGTCAAGATTAAACGTCAAGCAGTTTTCTCTTTATTTAACTCACACAAATTTGGTTACATGTGATCTTTGTTTAAATTTCCCCGCTCTAAAACGAGCCATCAGGATCGGCGCCTGCGCATAGAGAGCTGAAACGTTCACCGAATACGGAATTGGGTGGTCAATTTCACCTGGTGGGATTTCAAGGCGTAGTTCTTCTTTCTTTTTTTTTTTTGTGAAAAAAGGAGACCGACAAGCTTGACAGGGTTGGGCGCTCTCCGGTGACGGCCGACTTAGCAACGCTTTTACCGCGTGGCGCCATCTCCCCGATAGGCGCGGCGATCAGACGAAGGAGTGTGCACCATTTGTTCGTTCGTGGCGCCAGTTCAAGTTAAAAGAATGAGACGGCCATCTGTTTTGATCGCGCTCCCCTGGACATGGGTACCCCCAAAATATACGTTTCTAAATCTCACACGCGTAATTTGTCGTGATAACCCCAAGCACAATTTCTGAAGTTGACAAAGTAATCATTTATTTATTCAGTTCCTCACTATTTTTTTCTGAAAGCCAATTTCAATAAACTAAAAAAAATGTGAGAATAAAACTATATGTTCTTGTTGTTTGGTCTATTGATGTATCTTTATGTATTAAAGCCTTAGCTGGCAGCTTTAGAAACGCCAGGCGTCACGTGACCCGACCATATCATTATCGATACACAGCCAATGAGATTGAGGCATTGGCCGATGAGAAACGATCGAAGAACCAATCACGGAGCAGCGTGAGGTTAATCTAAGCCACGCCCTGCGCGTCTCAAGACTTTAGCGATTATATAGACCAAAGCGCCGTTTACCTATAAGCACCTTCGGAATCGTTTCACGTCTTGTTGAGCGCGTCTTCTACTACCTTTCTCCCGCATATACACATGAACCATAGAACTGACTTGCACACGCAACCAAACCGAAAAATGGTAAAAAAAAAAAATCGATATTTCAGACTGTGAACACCATAAAATCTCGTGCGCTATTTTGTTTGCGTGTTTTATGTTGCCGGGTTTGATAAAAAAAAATTAAAACCCGGCATTTCAGTGTGCGCGTAAACAAACTAAACACCAACAGAGAGACTGAAAATCCGTGAGAATGTGACCCTAGTGGTGGTAATAAAATGCTAAAGTTTGAGCACATGACGTTACCTAAATCAAAACACACAAAAAAAAACATTACGCGATTTTTTTTTGCTTGGAAAAAAAGTGGTGCTTACACTTACCAAAACTAAAAAAAAAAAAAAAAACCTCCGGTTTATGGGCTTTTGCGGGGAGTTATGGCAACCAAGCAGTTAGGCGAGTCTAGCAGTTAGCGAGTTGACCAGTCTCGAAGCGATCAAGTTCGTCTGACTTTTGCGCAGCGGGTAGAGTGACGGGTAGAGTGATATCGTCACGGAATGATGAGACGACGACACAAAGAATAACTAAGAGAAACTGACACGTTTAATGTGGCGAACTTGTGGCAAACCAAAAAAAGGAAACAGAACATAACATCAGAGCGTCGAGAGCGTCGAAGTCGGCGTAGCAGCAGGACCGATCCCGGACTGCGCGAGGCTGACCCTTGTACTGCCACGCGGAGTCGACGTTTATGTACCCGCGTACCGACCCTTCGTTATGCCACGCGCGTCGACGAGCGAGCGCGTGCGTGGCAATGGGAAGGATAGTGGGTGGACAGAAAGCCTAGCTGTCGTTGTCTCTACCCCGATTACTGGTAACTCATAGTAACTTGCGTTTCGCTGCTTGTTTCGTAACGCTCACTGTGCTCTCACTTTGCAGCTTTTGCAGCCCAAGTCGGCGAGGTGCAAGGCCAAAGTTTGCTCCAGTGCCTCGCAGCTATGGCAGTCCACCCCGTTACTATTTCTTCGTTTTCCTTGGATTTCATTTTCCGTCTGGTTTTAACTCTTTTTCTCTGGCGACGCTCTTTATTGTCCCTGATGGAACTCTATAAATAGCGGTCCCCTCCTCTCGTCTAGCGCCCACAACCGCCATCTGGTGCAAACACTTCCCTCCTTGAGGTTGAATACACCCGGCAGTTTCCGGTTGCACTCACAAGATGTCACTAGCTGTCCGCGATCTTTAGGCTTCGTCTCACCCTGCAATAGACGAAGGGCCAAGGCTGCGGGACGCTACAGGTCCAATCACAAGCCACGTTCGAAAGCACGTGGTTTGTCACTCCTGATGTTGATTCATGCTTTGCTCTCGCTTTTCCGGGTCCTCGCGGGAGCGTTCTGGTCGGCGCATTTCCAGCGTAGGTGCACGCGACGCGTGCTTGTGCCAATAGCGCCTAGAAGACGAAGGCCGGCACATGACGTCATCGTTAGTGAATCCCCGACCTGCCCCTAGCGGCAACCACACTGAAGCTCAAGAGAGAGCCGCCGCAAAGTGGAACACGCAGAGGCGTGTATTGGGAGAGTTTGGCCGTTTATTGGTTTAGATAGGCGACCATCTTTTTGCACTACTACAGGCCGCAAAACTGCCCCTAGCGGTAGTCGTGAGCTATAAAAATGTGACTCGACTAATTTAAGTCGTTTTAGCGTCGCTTCAGTAAAAGGTATAACTCTTGGTGACCGAAAAGTTGGGGCATGTGAGGTTTTCGTCACTTCCATATGCAACGGTGAAATAAACAACTTGCTCTCCAAACCAGAACAAACTGCGTAGTTGCGATAATTGCTGCACATTTTGCTATTGACGCCATTGTCACGGAGACGCCGAGATTGAACGCGTCTATTTCACGCTTTAAATGTCGTTTCCAATATTGTGACGTCGCGGTCTGCTGATTGGTCGACGCTGTGTCGCACGTTTACTCGACGCTCTAACCGCGGGGGAATATTCGGCGCTGGCGGCGGCCTTTGCTGCCGCCCATTGGCCAAACTCTCCCAATATACGGCTCTGGGCCATGCAACCAGGTAGAGGGGCTTAGAACAATAAACCGGGGTTCCGTTCCGCACACAAAACTGACTCTCCCCAACTACCCCCCCCCCCCCCCCCACCCCAGGGAACATGGCAGCGCCCAGGCAGAGGCTGCAGCCACAGCTGAGCCGGAGCAGTGGCCGGGTCTTGTCAGATGCGTTGTTCGGTTTCGTTAGTCTTAGCAAGTTAATTTCAGATGCGGGAACCGTCATAAGATGCCGTTTGAAAGCGAGCTGGAGTTCAGCGTGGTTTCCCGTAGCATAATGTGGAAATATGGAGCAACGGTGCGCATCTCGCTGTAATCGACGAGGATATTGCCACGAAAGAGACAATCGGCCCTGTGTTGCTCGGACGTCGGATAGATTCGGATACCGCTAGGATGGATTTCAACGCGACATTTTATTCTGTTGTTGACCATCATAATCTTTGAGGTCTTCAGTGAAGCGTGCAATGTATTTTGATACACAGTTTGGCTGGAAATTGCGAGAGTCGTGCTTGGCAATGTGCAGTCCTGGTGTCGCTTCGTTCAAATGACCGAAGGCTCACTGCTGCTTCCTAAATTGTTCTGGTGTAGGCGTGCACCTTCACGAAGCGCAGGTGTTGCAGTTGGTATTGAATCCCTGGTCTGCCGCACGTTTCCTCGACACAGACGTTTCATCAACACTCGTTACACGAATTACCAAGCTGTATGGACATTTCATCGCGCGTGTATTCCTGTGGTGCATGTTATCTAGCAAGCCCACAGTTCACGCCGCTTTGCTGCGACAGTCTGCGGCCGTTCATTACCAGAAAAAGTGGTCCCACATCTATTTCAGTTCAGTTCGTCCATGGCAGTCGTCAAAACACCAAAGGAGAGGACTTATTCGGGCAGAATGCCACCAGAGCAATGCGGTTTCTTCACTGGTCAGGATGAACTCTCTTCTATTAGTTTTGTTATATTGTCACGGATGCTTGATGCAGTCCTTCAATTTATGAATCTTTACTATTCTGGAAAGTTCAAGGCCACGCTTGGCTGCCATCATATGTTTTGGTGGAGGTGCTGGGTGCTTTACTCGTAGACTTTCACTTTGTGCGCACCCGCTGGCGGCTCCTCAGCCGAGTTGCCTTACTACTGGCCTCGGGTCCCGGACTGTCCGTGTCTTACACCCCTGGGGCGCCGTGAACCAAGTTCATTCCCCAAGCCCGGCGAAAAACCGCAAGTCGAGCAGGTGCCACGAGAGCGAACCCTGCGACACACCATGAATAACCTGAAATCCGATTCAGTCACTGCTACCAGGAGGAACCACCGAAGTTCGGTTCTCCTGCCAGAAAAACCGAAGCGGACTAAGCCAACCATGACAAACCCGTAGCAGCAGACCGCGTCCGCTCCACCGTTGTTTGCATGCCCGTCGTACCTCGCTCTCCGACGCCCTTTCACTGCGAGGTGTGCAGAAGACGTCGAGGACTGGATGACCAATATCACCGTGTCGCCCGCCGTGACGGGTGGAGCAGACGACCGAGCACTCTCTTCGAACCCTGCGCGGCGTACGTGGGGCCGCTGGGCACTGGTTTGAAAATAACGCGAATCCTTCTCGACTACGCGGGAAGTTTCCGAGATCGAGCTGAAGCGCGCGTTCGCCATCCAACATCGACGAGAGAGAGCCGAATACCCGATGCAGTCCAGGGGCACGGCCCCAACAAGAGCGCCACCGCCTTCTTGGAAATGATTTACGTCTGATCGAGCACCCGCACTGGCCGCCCATGCTGCAGGATACGAAGCTGAGAATCATCATGTCCATCATCTGAAGAGGACAGCATCTTCAGTAGCCTTGTCGCAACCCCCGACAACGGTGACGGGGTTCATCGCCGGTCTTTCAACGTTGAATGCGCCAGACCGCATGCCCAAGTCCGTGCACTATCAACATTTCCCAGCGTCCCGACACTCGAGTCTTCCAGCCTTAACTTTGACGCCAGCCCCCAGGCATCATCTGCGACATATCCATGACGTTGTCTGGGAGGAGATCAGGAAGCTGCTTTCTGCCACCAGTCGCCCGGTTCTTATTCGACTTTAGAAGATTGGCACCGGTAAGAAGTTCAAAGTGATTTCAACCCGAAACGTCTGCAGAGCGAAGCGCCATCTGACGAAGCGAGGGCGACTTGCGCCGCAATGGCACGACGACCGCCACCGGCGCTCCGTTGGCATTTGATGCCAATCCATTAGGACTTCCCAACACCGCAGTATTCCCGATGTCGGGAAGAACCAGTGTAGGTCCTCACTGTCCCTTTGTATTCGGTGCCAGTTCAACGGGACACCCCAACATCACAGTATTCCCGACGTCGGGAAGAGACCGGTGTAGCTCAACACTGAACAAAATGACACCGAAGAAGACGTATACGTCTTCCTCGGTGCTATTTTGTTCGAAAAACCAGCTAGGTCTTTGAACGGCCGACGGACGACCACTCAGCAACCACTGCCTTGAGGCCGACCACGTCTACCGGAGGTGCCACGTACCAATGAATGAGCCTGCGAGGTCCGTGCCGCACGAGCCTCGACCACGTCTCGAGGAGCGACCGCGGAACATTGGGGAGTATCTTGGGCGGCCTCTGCGCCTGTCGTTTCCGACAACCCGAAGCTCTTGATCTTTATCAACCTAACGGCAGAGTAAGCACAACACATGCTTTTACGCAAGCATGACAAAGCAAGTGAGCGGCAATGCAACGACCGTTGATATGGTGTCGGTCGTTGTCCAAGGGCAATACTTGGTCGTTCTAATAAACTGCACACCAAGCATCACCCGACTTCACTTTTCCACGCGAGACTTAAACAAGTTGCAGTGGTAGTGGCATGCAAAAGAAATCGCGGAAGGGTATGCACTTGGGCTCAAGCTGAGTGATCCACGTTTTTGAGGGTAAAAGCGCTAAAAACAACGGACAAAGTGCAAGACACGAACAAACACAGAGCGTGCTACTTGCAACTCACTTGCCAGAGCGCAACTTGTTACTTGGGCTGCAAGTAGCGCCCAGTGTTGTTCGTTTCTGCTTACTTGTCCGTTGTTTTTAGCGCTTTACCTTCGAAAGAAATCGCCATCGCGGAGTGGGAGTGAAGTGACTTGGATAGCAAACAAACATTGTTGCCACCCATTTAAGTCAACGGTGCGGCAAAATTCACAGCCACGGAAGCAGTACATGCCCAAACTTGCTACACTGGCGCAAAAAAAAAAAAAAACTGCCTGAAAAAAATTTGCAGATAAGAACCAGCCCTGTAGCTCCCAGTGCACCAAATGTCAGTAGTGGCAGATGATGTAGGATCACAAGACGGCATCGAGTCAGCCAGCCGCCACTCGAGCAAACTGAACATCGACGTTCCAGGAGCGTCATCCGACAACAAGGAGGACAGGTACTACGACTGAACGCCTGACATGATGACTGATCGCAGAAGAAAGTACTCGTTAAGGAACCGTTTGATAAGAATCTATAATTTTGTAATCAAGTCGAAATCAAGCATATTTCGATATACTAACCCAAGTATGCATCATATCCACACTGCAGCCTTTACGTCTTTTAGAGTATACACACCGAGAATTGTGTTCACTGCATTCGGTGGAGCTTTCTGAGGACACTCGCATCTCTGAACCCCTTAATATTAATAAATGGAACAAACCAGACTGGCATACTAGTTGCATGGGGCTTCACTCCTTCCACCTCTCCTTAAGATGTGGTGCATCCGTAAACAAGCTCCAGTGATGTGAAAATGTTATTTATTCATTTATTTCCTTCGAAGGACCTTCGTAGACATTGCAGAAAATATTTAAGAACTATACACACTTAATAATAACATTATACCACACTGACATTAATCAGCACAAGACGGACCCAGCTATTGAAAATAAATATGACACTCATACGTGACTACGAGAGACGCCTTGACAAGTGTCCAGTGAATAAGTTCAGTTACTTTCGCTGATATTAATTTTTTTTTTTTACTCTTGATGTAACTTAAGCGCGCTATCTCGCAGCTCCGGAAATTTATATAAAAGTTATAAGTAAATAGCAATTCTTGTGGAGGGATATAGCATACGTTTATACACTTTTTCTACATGGGAGCTATATTTTTTTGTAATTCAAAAACAACAAAATTCGTGGTTTGTGTCAACGTGGTTTGCACCTTGTCTGTTCGTTTTTTCCTCAGGACTTTTCATTTTATTCGATGCGTTTAATTAAACGTATATTAAGTTAAAGTTACCTTTCTTTGCTTTGAGATCTCTAACTTTATTGCGATACGCCATTAGAAGCGTTGCAACAGTCGACAGGTGTAAACAACGAATAGTTCTATAGAATGGTATATTTTGCTGGAATAATATCTCTCCGGTGAACAGCCGGTTTTCAGGAATGCAGAGATTCGATGTGTGCCAGAAGCTACATTTTGTTTTCGAAATCAACGATACGTCAGGATAACCAACGCACTCTTAATTTGTAATAACAAGATCTTTTGAAATATCCAAATTGACGACTTTGAAAGCTAGAAGGTAAAGTGTCCGTTACAAAATGTGAGCTCGATCTAACTTAAGGAATCTGTTTTCTTGAGATCTATGGCTCGGCACATGTGCTCTGCAGATATCAGTTTGAAAAATGCGAGGCCCCTGTATCACTGTCTGTCCGAACTTGATAGACAAATATACCAAGCATTGAGTGGGGTGGAGGCTTCTATATTGGTTTTAAAATTTCTTCATGCGGGGAATACTGCTGGCATTATGTTCATAAGCAAACCGATGTTCTATTGTGACCGCAAAAGATGAGAAACATCTTCTTAGAAGTATAAACCGTTCGACCGGGCTCGGCAATAAGGCCTGATTCATGTGGTGGATTTTACTTGTGATTTGAATGTCCCGACGCGCTCGTGCGACAAAAAAAGAAAAGAAAAAAAAAGAATACTACCATATCAATATTTTGCTAGAGCGTCACGTATGTCTTAAAGTAAAGTAAAAGAAAAGAACGGAACTGCTTGCAACCGAAACCGAAACTCGACTGGGGAGGAAGAAGAAGCACAGAGGAGGAGAACATGATCTGCGAAACCTGAGACTGGGGCAGAAAGAGAACACAACAGAAGGTAGAAAAAGAGGAGGCAATGTTCTCGCCTCCTCTTTTTCTACCTTCTGTTGTGTTCTCTTCTGCCCCAGTCCTCAGGTTTACAATCATGTTCAACTTACACCAGCTCGCCTGCACTCTGACTATTTTTCAGAGGAGGAGAGTTGGCGGAAATCACGTGGCTGTGCAACTTTTTTTCAATCAACGGATTTGCAGTTTTTTAGAAGTTTCCACAGGAAATGGGTATCATATTGCTTGATTTATTTTAATATTGTCTGTGTGCCTTCGATGCTAACCCACGACTTTGATTATATCTGGCGGTTGTGCCTAAACCATTTGAAACGGCACGTGACCACGGATAGAGAGAGTGAGCGCGATACAAACCAGCCAATTATCGATTGTTGGTTTCCGGGCGGAATGAAAACGAGTTCCGAGTCCGCAAACTGTGTCCTGGACAGTTAAGCTGTCATGTCTCATGTATGAATAAAAACTTTGGCGAGCATAAATACCCTCAGTGTCCCTTTGGAGGCATGGCCTTCACAGTTGCAGGCCGCCGTATTATACGCACCTTGTAAAAAAGCAAATATTATTAAGAAACTTATATGCTATTTTGACTTCTGTGTGGATGTTTTAGAAGGATGTAAGAACTTGAAACCGCCAATTCTCGGTGGCTTTCCTCACCGGTAGAGGTCACTGCTCTAACTTTCTGTCTTTTATTTTTCATATGGGTAAAGAGTCGAGGGAAGAGGAGGTGTAGATGAAAGTGCGTACGCAGACGTCGGAACGGCGAGTTTTGGTTGGAGCGATTTGTGAGCACAGCAAAACCTCGTTATAACAAAATGGGATATAACAAACTAATGGATATAACAAAGCAATCATAATTCCCCTTGCTTGCTAATAGTGAGAAGAAATGAACATTGGCTATAACAAACTAATGGTTATAACTAAATAACTACGACCACTCCTTCAACTTTGTTATAACGAGGTTTTACTGCATGCGCTGAAGCTACCTAGCTTTCGTCCCTACTTCAGGGTAGGGCATGAATATCCCTAAAAAGGTATTTGGAAATACGGATATTGGTATACATGACAAAGCCATGCCCAAATACTGATACTGAAATACATTTATAAAAAAGGTAGCGAGACAAGCGTGCATCAGAAATACGTTTGCAACGTATATAAGAAAGTGTTTTAATATACAAAGTGAGGAATAATGCATTTTTTGCGGAAATACGGGTAGCGAAATACAGTTTGTCCAAAAGCAATTTCAAATGTTTCCATACTCCGTAAGAGTGGTTGGACTGCATCCGTCTGGTGTACGCAAGTAACATAAACATGAACTACATACAATAATGTGCGATAGCTCTTATCCAACAAACGAGTACTCACTGTAGAGTTTCAACGTTCACGTTTTTGAGCCCGAGATAAATACATGACTCCTTGAAACCTGTAACGACGTACATCTGCTACTGATAGAATCGCGATACCAGGAATGCATCCCAAATGTGCATTTAGCTACAAAAGAAACTATACCATTGAAACATTGCATCCTGACACAGAAATGTCAATACAAAATGTATTTCTGTAATACTAATGCGATACATTTCGTATCGCGATACTGCCCAACCCTGGTCTCTACCATTCCTCGAACGCGTTGGAATGTCGAACTCCGGCTTCCCGCGTTCGGCGCTTGAACGCGATTTAACAGTGAGTGTTGACAAGGGCAGCTAGCTTGCGTTTAACCGCTGATCATTCCAACCAGAGCTCGGAGGTTTCACGACCGCACGCGCTCTCCTCCTCCTCTCCCTCGGTTGCTACTTGTATACGTTCGCTATCGTTACCGTTGTCTATTCTAATATTTGCCCTGTCTTTTCCATTCAATACTTTTTCTCATTATTTGCACTCTTTCAGCCGCACCTTTTAATTCGCGTCAATTCTTTATTTTCTTGAAAGCGACAATGCAGTCGACATTTAACAGTTTTTCTTTAAATATTCGTCTACGTTTCGGATTGTCCAGAAAAGTTATTGTTAAGGTGTCGACGTGAGTGTTGTATCTTAGAAAGGATAACGCCATGTGTTCACACCACCAATCCAACTGGCTTAAGACATTTTCAAGTGCTCCATCATGCAGCCCGATGCTGTGTGTTTTCTGGTCGCCGCTGTGCTTGGTCAGTAACCTAAATTTCTGAAACCCAATGGAAAAATAAAATCATTGCTAGTATAGCATATTCCAAAACTGTCCTTACGACGTGGTAACGAAACCTTTTCGAACTTACTCTTCAAGTGACAGACTGGCCTGAGATACTAATCGCCACCGCACCCTGGGATCTGAGGCAACGCAGTGACGAAATTCTGTCGTCAGTCTCAAAATTTTAATATTTCCTTTTCGCTTCTTTGCGTTCTTCAACAAAAATCCTCTTTGGTTTCCAAGGGCTGGTTTTGACATTTACCATAGAGTGTGTTTGACTGCGTTACGACCATCTGTGACCGTGTTAAGATCGAGATGGTTGCTATTGTGACCGACGTCAGCGTAACACGTCATAGTGGAACGCAAGGAGATGTAACGCAGTCAGACTAGGCGCATGGTGGTCTTGGGGTGTCTTCATGTGCGCTTTGCTTAAGGGTGATGGCAGTGACACATTTTGTTCCAGATGATTTTTTTTCTTTTCTGGAGAACGTGGAAAAGCGCCTCCCGGCACCTGCTCTTGGCATTGACTGTATTAAGGCAAGACTTTGCTTTGCCCGGCGATATTTTGTTTCTACGTTCCTCGCGTGCGCGTGCTCTCGGCATTCAATACTACAAAGAATGTAATCAGTTTAAGCAGAAGGGCATTGGGGCACCCTACGTCAGTCTCGTATTCGAACGCAAATTCCTGGATCAGCTCATATAGTGCCACCTGGATCTCTTCAGCAGTGCCCAAAGTTCACCCTTTTGGTACTTGCTTTTATTCTTAAGAAAAATGATAAGAAAGGTCATATATGACGAAATCTGTACAATAGCAATGATGTGGAGGAAAGGTGAACATGTTTCGGGCCGACAATGAAGGCTTCACTAGTCGGAGTGATTGTGTCTCTTCGGCGTCCTTCAAGCCGACGCTCGGCCGCGTGCAGAAAAGTCCACGAATACATTGCTGCACATAAAGCTTCTCGAGAAAACCGGAAAACGACGGACGAAGAAGATGGACAAGCACAAAATGTCTAAACATTTTAGATGTTTTGTAGGTGTCACAATCTTCTGCCGTGTTGTCTCCGTTTTTTTTCTGTCTTCAAATTTGGGTAATATCGATCAGCTTGCCTGCGTACGGGCTCTTTCTTCAATACACTGATTAGTATTATTTATGTTTCTTATAACGTGGCACTTGAATTCGCTACGGAAGTCAATTTCTTGCGCGTTTCCCGTCGCATTTGAGAATCTCCTGCTTCGAATTTGACGTGCGCAAGGTTGCTTCAGCTTCTGGATACTTTTCGGTTGCCATACCATTGTGACATAGCCGCTCGTCACATGTAGGTACACTGCACGGAATCAAGTTCACTCGGCACAGCGACTGAAAGGCTACCGAATGTGACTTAATTAACTCTTTTATTTATAGCGTCTGCCCTTCCAGCGCCTTGAATAGACGCCAGGGCAGCGATTCCCAGCTGACGAAGCGCTTTGAGGAGTAGCTACAAATTAACTAATATATCGACTTTGCGTTCAGCCTATAGTATAAAGACACTTAAACGAACTGAAGCTCTCTCTAAAAAAGACGCGTAAAAATGTGAATGGCTTCGTAGGCAACGTGTTTTATAACTCGCAGACAGGCGGAGCTAACCTTGCGTCTTCACAAATGTTTATACTTATTTCCCACAAAACGTGCCTTTTCTAAAAAAGAAAGTCATTTTTTGTAGGATAATCTATTCTCTCGAACATAACATGTATTCCTTCTTATTTTTGCTGGCGCTGTACATTTTACCATTAGAATAAACGTTTCCCGATAAATTGGTTTTGTTTTTGATGGCAGCTGCAATACCACTATCTCACAGTTGTCTACGTTGAATAACTTTCCATCACTTTACACTTACGCAGAGAAAACGTCTGTATCAGAGTACATTTTTTAATAACAGTTTTAGTTAGGTATTTAATAAGACTTTATGGAATATGAAGAAAAATACAGAAAGATTGATTGATAACTTCTTAGGGAATGTGATAGCATGACCTAGGGGAAAAACGAGACACACATCCCCTTTGAGAAACGCTAAGGCTGACCGCTCCACTTTTTCCTTAGGGCTTTTTCTTTGGCTTCCTCTATTTCTTGTTGGCTCTCTTTCTGCCCTCGTTAGGAGGTCAGTGTTAGCGTTTCCAAAAGGGGACGCGTGAGACTTTTCTCAAGGGTTGTAAAGTAACTAGTTGATATGATGTAAGTTTCTTTTACATTATACATTGTACATTCTACATTATACATTTTACATTATACATTTTACATTTTACATTATACATATGTGCTAAGCACCTCTACGTCAAATGTTGCCTCTACAAATTTTATTCAATTAATAAAAAAAATTTACGAATATTTCACCAGACATTAAAGCACCCGAAATGTGATGCCACAACGTTGTTGGCGTTAGATTATTATATAAATGTTTATCGGCGCTGCATGTTTGTTTTTCTCGTAGTTTCTATAACTAACGCTTGCCCGTCTGGAGATCTCATTTTCTTCGCAGAAGTATTATTCCTTTATACACGACGGTTTAATTCAACTATAACACATGTATGCCAATTAGGCGCATTGAGGTCTTTGTGGAAAATGGTTCACCAAACCTTGCAAGAATTAACTGATTCTACATCGCGACTATAGCGAATACAATTCAGAGTAATCAAACGAACAAGAAACAATGGAGCGAGAGGAAATTAAACGGTATCGTTCGATCGCCCACTTCTTGCGCCAGCCTTTTCTTCATTAAGTCAAACTTGAATCTCGTTTAAAACACGACAAATTAGGCTTAAGCTGAAGAAACTCAGCTTAAAATCAAGCTGCTTAAGACTGCTTGAGAAACGCAGGGCGGGGCTTGTATATTTACGCTTATTGCTGCGTGATTCTTTGTTTGGCGCTCTTATCGTCTAAAGCCACAATCTGATTGGCCGCGGAATAAAGATAAAATAATCGGGGATCAGCAGGTCGGGAATTTCTTACGCTGTCGGTGACAATACCTTTTTTTTCTTCATGAAAACAGTGTGTTGTTTGCAAGATTTTTTTAAAAATTATTCCTAAAAATAAAACGACGTTTACCTCCCTGGTGGATGTCGTGGCATACTGTAACATTATCATAGGAGAACTATAACTCTTAGAATTCTATTGTTAGCTTTAAAATGTTAGTATTTTTTCTAACGCATCACAATTTCGTACTCATATCTTATATTAAAAATAACTGATAAAGTTCTTTTTTTTTCTCAATTTGGCAAAAAGAAATGTTACGTGTTGCACGATTCGGTGGGGAAAACGGGCTGTTGTGACTCGCAAAACTGAATCTCAGGCAGAAAAAAAGCAAGGTGCTTAGAGGTTTATGTTGACAAGCTCCAAGAAAAAGCAGCGTCCGAAAATGGTTCTTTGTTGCCTGCACGCAAGCAGGTACGGACAGATAGCGTTCGTAGCTGCCGCAAGCGGCAACAGCTCCACGGGCGACAAACAAAAAGTTTTAGAATGGCGTTTTTTTAGAGCTAGCTTTTTGCGCAAACTTTATGTTTAGCCTAAAAACCACAATAGAATAACTTTCCCACCGCAGGCAGTGTGCATCCAAACGTTCCACCGCTTCCGTCAATTCTGTCCCCAGGCCCTCGTGGAAGCATGCTTTAGAGTTAGAGAATCAGTCACTGTCGAGAAGCTTATGTAGTGAAACTACATACCTTTAAGTATATGAAGTTCTGGATGAGATTTGGATGTTGAGCTCTATATTCAGTCAAAATAAACTCAGGATTTGTATTGAAAGTTGCTGAGCGTCTTCGAATACCACTAAATCAGTACATTTGAGAAGGTCTGGGAGCGTATGGCAAACGAGGTGTTGCTCAAAAGTTTCCACATGTCAAACATTTTAGAGAAAATGCGGATGATGAGAAACGGAAATATCCCCCATGTGCATTGAATTTACTGCACAAATAACCTAGACAAATTGGAGTTGCTGGTCGATTCTGGCAATGGGAAAACGCTTGCATGATAATTTGGTTGCACTCCCACCATTGTGGCAACAATGTCTACAACACAGCAATTAATTTTTGACCTTCAACATCTGAGAATAGGTTTCTATGTTTTTACAAGTTCATATTCCACGAAACTATTCCTGCCTTCTGCGACGCGTAGCAATGTAGAGCGAGAGCAGGTTGATAGTTTAATGTTTATTTTTGTCTTATAGAATATTTCAATTAAAAATCGGCCTTGCCAAATAATATTCTCGAGTAAATTCACAAAACGTCATAAACAAGAGGAACAAAATACGGGATTTGAGCATGGGTCGAATTCGCACTCTGACGCATAAATCTAAGGTCATTATTCTGTAGTCGCACGTTTGCTAACTTGTGACGTGCTAGTCCACATTTCGATTTCGCGTGAATACGTGCGTCATGCGTCTCACCTTTGACGCGTGTTTTATATTAATTCTTGAAAGTTCATAAACGTACAGTGACGAAAAACAAATATACAACAATTAAAAAGAAACTCTCGTAATATATGTACGTCACCTTCAGAAATGACGCTCGACTCTCCTTGCCTAACAGCTGAACTCGGAAGATGCGCTTCACATCTACGCGTGCCTAAACTCTTAAACTTTACACTTATAAGCTTCAACACAGAAATATGTAATGTAGTCGGCAGCTGGCATTTTACCGGTTTCGTATTCTTGTGGCGGAAGACCGTCACACCAGTGCTGCTGCTTGAGCATTCGGGTGGAGCTCGTGACATCACTAAACGAGCAGGAGTCCCAGCCGAACGGTGACGCACTACTCGGCTCTTCACTGATTGAACACGTGCCCCAGCCGAATACTGACGGTACCATCGGAGTCCAATCTCTGTTCCGCTGTAGTTTTTGGTGCACAGTAAACATTTTAACACCCATAATCGTCATAAGAAGGTGTTTTTCTGAACTGGCATTCTTCCGGCAACCTTTTTTCACAAATTTGACCGTTGATATGTGGTAACAGGGGTGTACAAGAAGACCTCCACCCTGCAGACACCCTTCCTACACCCCTAGATACGAATGGGTTCCTAATATCGTGTTAAAGGGGTGTACGTGCCCTGTGCACCCGTTGTTCATACCATGTAAAAGGGTGTAATGATGGAATTTCGTAAAAACACCCCTTTAACACGGTTCATGAACCCATAACTTGCGATTTTAAGGCGTCAGGGTTAGTCATCTCGAAGATACCCTTGTCTAATGAGTTGCAACGGAGATTACAACATGAGCATTTATTTATTTACACATTTATTGATTTACCGAGATTGATTGATTGTCACCGCCGAAAGCAGTCTTGTGTCCCAAATGGAAGGGATGTTATACAATTAGTCTAATACATTTCAGCCTGCATACAGCGAGCTAAGTTTCTTTTTTCATCACAGGTGTATTTTCGCGGTGGATATTATACCTTGTCAAATTGTGAGGCGTATAGCTCTGATGCTGCAAAAGGTCAGGCCCTTCATTTCTGGCACCCTATATATTTGGGGACACTTAGCGCTTCATTTCAGATGCGCCACCTCGGTGGCTCCGAGCCAAAGCCCTGGTCGTCGGGTTCGAATTCTGGCCGAGGTATACCGCAATATGACGAACGATTATTGCGGAGAGGCGCCGTGTAACTCAGATTTTGGTTTCACGTCTAAATTCAACCAGGCCACATCTGGCCGAATTCATCCCCAGCCCACTCCTGGGGCGTGCGAGATGCCCTAAGATCCCATGTGTCGTCACTGTTACGGTTGGCTCTCCCACTAGGAAAATATCATCTCATATTGGACAGCATTTCGGCCCGACAACAAGTATGTCTCCCACGGCAGCACGCATTATTGCGCCGATATTAGCGTCAAATCGGAAAGATAGGGCCGGTACCATTTGATCCAGCCAATTTCTGTGAAGTATCGGATTGGTCGCACCCATGCCATACTGACAACGTGAAAGCCGCCGTTTTTCGCTAAGTATCCAACTCGCCCAATGAATACCCAACTCGCCCAAGCGTCCATCCTAAGAAGTTTCATTTCTAGTACTTCGGGCCCATTCGCAAGATCATCTTTGAGCCCGTTCCCTCTCACCACCATCGATAGCCATCTCCCTCTGTCAAGCGAGGACCTACAGTTATTGTCTCCGTGTTAAAATATTACCCCCGAAAGTCAAGGAGCTGTTGGGGGTTTTACCCCTGTGTAGGTCACGGGAGGAGAGTAGGCAAGCTCCTACAATCCGAGTTTTATAGGCAACCGCGACATTAACGTGATAGCCTTCACTTTAATCTGTGTAAGAACGCAAGTCCTTCGGCGAAAAAAAATGAAATGGCGAGAAATTTCCTCCACTACAGAAATAACGACGGAGTTTCTGTGGCGTCTCACCCTAAACCATCTTCGCGCCATCACACTGAAGAAAGCTACTGCTCCCTGCAATCCTCAGACACATCATCGGAGACGTAAAGTTACCGCACACGAACGGCATCCGCACAGTGCAGCATGTTTTCAGCATGGGGCCCAAGTTCGCCGTAAAACCCAAAACATCGGCACCTGAGCCACTGTCTCAAGTAAGGCAAACGTCAAGACGGCCTTCCTTATTTGAGTGTGAAAGAGGCACTTCAGACAGCGTAATCAACCCTCCGAAAGCCTTCTGTCAATCAAAAAGGTTAAAACGTACTTGAAAGAGAATTCTTTAAACTTAATACCAGCAGACAGGGAAGGAGGTTACGTTGTCATGCCCAAAGAAGAGTTCGGGGTAAAAGCCCCTTTAGCTATCGACAACGTTTTCCAACGCCACGACATCTTATTAGCAAAAATAAAATATGAAGCTCAGAAGCTCTTTCAGGACGGAAATATAAAAGAACCCTGTCCCTATTTTGAAAAGAAAAGCAAGCACTCTAGTTTAGAAATATATTTTCAGCGCCAAGACGCACAAGGTTGATTTTCCTTGCGAGTTGTTGTATCAGAAAGAGACACCTGGTAAAATGTCTGGCATTAGTTCTACAAAAAAAGACTTAGTTTATTAATAGCTGATGATCCCTTTGTTAAGAAACTCATATAAAGTCATCAGCTTTCTACAAAAACACAGTACCAACCAATACCAGGCTTTCTCAATCGACATCAAGGACCTATACTATGCTTTACCTCGGGCATTGACTCGTATGGTGCCATAGCCTTCGAGAACACCTCAGGACTTTTCCAAAACAACTTTCTTGCATTGCTGAGGTTTTACCTCAGGTCTACCTTCGCATCTTGGAACGGTAACACCTACCTTCAAAAAAGGAGTCTGCGTTGGACCCTGCATTGCACCGATTCTCAGTGATTTATTCCAAGCATACCACGACAGACTGCTTCAAAAGAGCTTAGATTCCCCGAATGTGGTAAAGGTGTTTCGCTACGTTGATGACTATTTGGTACTCGTAGACACCAACAAAAAGGTCCTCCCGATTCATGTGCCCAACGTGCTCGTCAAGTTTAGAACATGTCTGGACCCTTTAGAGATCACACATGAGCTTCCAGAGCTAGGATCCTTAAGACTTCTAGACTTAAGATTGTCTCTTCAGCCCCGTCATTTCCGTTGGTCGAATGAGCCAAGAGGGAAAAAGACACTCCGCAATTAGAATTCGGCGCATTCAAAACTGGTAAAGAGAGGCATAGTCAATCAGTGCTTAAAAACTATTATCAAGTCCGGCCCCTATTCAGGCCTAACAACCTTCGCAGGATAAGTATCTAGGACACTCAGTGCGGGATATTCTTCCCATCTATTAACTTCAGTTGCCGAGGCCCTCCTTAGACAGATTAAAAATGTGAAACCGCTCCCCGCAAGTCACGCGACAGAAACAGTAACCAAAGACCGGTAGTCATCCTTACACTCATAACATATCCCTTAACCTTAAGAAGATTGGGAACCGAGCAAATATCGATGTAGTCTTTTCAGCCCCCACACAACTTTCAGGTTTATGTATAAAAGTTAATTCCTTAGCAAAATATTTTAGAGGCTGCACAAAAAAAAGCGTAGAATCCATACATCCCTTGCTCAGAAGGAGTGCTTTATTCCTTTCCCCTTTCATGTGGCAGACAGTACATAGGACAAACTGGAAGATGTGTAAATGACAGATTAAGAGAACATAACAAAGCCGAAATAGCAATCTCAGTACTTTTGGGCATTCACTGCCGTGACTGTGGGTGCACTGCGGACTTCAAAATAGCACCGTAATTGGAAACAACTATCACAAATTAACACGTGAGATCATTGAGGCAGCTAACATCATGAAAATGAGTGATACTTGTGTTAGTAGTCCGTCTATTACCCTTACTGAAAAATAGTTGTTATATCTTGACACTCGAGGCTAATTTCTGTGATAAACATTGGCATATATTTGGTACAGAAGACAACGAAGCGAGACAATCAATTTTCATACGGATAAAAGAAAAAACAGAAGACGAAAATACAAACTGAGTTGTAAGTTAGCTCGACGGGAGTAATTCTTTTCCCGGTGTGCGTGTATTTTCAGTGTGACTGAGTTTAATTTTGCGCTATTTCCTACATAAAGCGAGGGAAGTCATCTTTGACATGTTCTCTCCAAATGCTAATCTGAGAGTTTGTGAATGCCTTTCTCAGGGCTCCAAATGCCTTGACTAATGCAAATATAGAAATAGAAAGTCTGAGGCAAAAGTTGCACGATCTTGAATGAAGGAGTCGCAGACATAACCTAGAGTTACATGGGAATCCTATGAGCTCAAACGAAGACCTGATACTTAGAATAAATGAAGTGGCGAAGAAATTTGATCTGCCTGATTTGATATTGAATCAAATCACTGCAGCACACAGGCTTCCGTCACGGGTAGGCAAAATTCAAGGAATCATCTTGCGCTTTGCTAGCCAAGCGACACGAGTTACGTGGCTAGATAGGTGAACACGACTGAGGGACGCTCGCACTGAAACCCATATCAAGGAAAACCTGACGCAGAAAAATAAAGCCCTGCTGTGGGATGCGAAATGCGAAGGAATGGCAAGGACAAAGAAGTTTCAGTACGTCTGGCACAAACACGGCAATGTACTTGTCAGGGATAAGGATGGAGCCAAGGCGCGCATCTAATCAAAACAAAGATGACTTGCAAAAACTTGAGTAATTCTGCTTTGGTTATTGCAATCTTTTCTGCGTTTTCTTTGCAGTGACTGACAAATTGTACTTATTGCCAAACGAAGTTGTACAACTTTTAAAGACCAAGCGCAAGTGGCTTTGTCTTCGTTTCATTTAATTGTTCAATCAGTGCGGAATAAGTTTGACGAAATTAGCGTCTTTTTTGGACAGTTTTACATTTTATTTTGATGTTGTACTGCTAACCGAAACGTGGTATAATCAGCTGATGAAGTTGATAGGCTAGAAAGTTATGCAGTATTCAATTTAAATCGAACCAGCAAACTAGGGGGATTATGTATTCATGTCAAAAGGTGTCTTGATTATTCTATCATTCAAGAATTTACATTAACAACGAGTGAGTACGAGATCTTAAATATCCAGCACGCTAAAATCGTATTTTTAGTCGTTTATCGACCGCCCAGTGGGAATGTTTCAAACTTTCTTGAATTCCTCGAAGATTTGTTTAGGATATAGGCTAAAATAAAGTGACTCTCTATCTTAATGGTGACGTTAATATAGACATGCTTACCTCCTCTAAACACCAACTTGACTTTAGCTTGTTGTTTCAGTTATATGGATTGTTTAATGTTATTTTTCAGCCTACGCGTACCACGTGTGTGCATCAAACCTTGCTTTGATTTACTTTTAACGAATGTTCCCACTACAGAGATAGTAGCTGGCGTGGTTTGGGTAACCATTAGCGACCACCTGCCAATCTATATGTTTACCAGATGTAGATTACAACCTTAACAAATCCCATGCTGCTCAAGTGTGTTTCAGAATATTAGCACTAAAAATCCGCAACATATTGTACAACATATAAATTCTGAGTAGTGTGGTGCTGTCCAGCGTGTCTGCTGACGAAGCATTTGATTATTTTCTTGATAACTATATTATGATATACGACCGTTGCTTTCCTTACCAAAAGCAAAATATTTCCCACAGGTCACGTAAATCTTGGGTTACGCCAGGAGATAAGGAAAACGATAAATACTAAAAGAAAACCTTTATCATCGATTTGTGCATAGCGAAGACGGTGACATACTGGCTGAATTTGAGGAACTAAGAAAACTGGTGTACTAGGGCCTTAAGGCAAGCAAAACATTCATACTTTAGTAACTTATTTAAAGGTCAACAAAGATCGGATGTTGTATGGAAAAAACTGAACTGTCTACTTAAACATTGATTGCATGGAGAGATAATTACAAAGGTAAAAATTAAAGGGACTGGTGTAACTGGGGAAGCTTTCGCTGAAACATTTAGCGACCATTTCGTTAAACCTGTACAAAGTGTGTGCTCAATGAGTGCTTCCAAAGATGTGTTCAGCGTTTCCTGACAGCTTATTTCTTTTCCCAACCGATGAAGACAAAGTACTCTCAGTCTTTCAAAACCTAAAAAATAATAAGATCCTCGACATATACGACCTACAAATTAAACCAGTTAAACAAGTTTTACGAGCAATTGTTCCATATTTAGCGCACATTTACAATCTGACACTTAAAGATGGCACGTTTCCAAAAATAATGCAGGTTGCAAAGGTGTCGGTAATATATAAAGCGGCCATAAAAATGACTTAGTAAATTATAGACCTATTTACATTCTACCTATCTTTTCCAAAGGCTTAGAAAATATCATACATCAAAGGCTATACGCATTCTGTAAAAAATGTTCAATCACTACGCCCTGTCAATATGGATATGTGAAAGGTCGCTCGACCGAACTTGCATTGTTGAAACGAAAGTAATTACTTTTAGGTAATATCGAAAGAAAACTGATGACACTTGAAATATTTATTGATTTCACAAAGGCCTTCGACCGCATAAATCATGACACATTACTTAGAAAGTTGTATCTTTATGGTGCTCGTATTCTTGCTTTACAGATGATAAAGAGTTATCTTTATGACCGATATCAGTGTGTTGAAATAAATAAAAAAAATATAATCTTAAGCCGCTATCCGCTGTGGTGCCACAGGGCAGTATTTTGGGGCCGCTGCTTTTCAACTTGTATACTAATGATCTGGTATACATTGACGAGAGTGCGAATTATATTATTAATGCAGATGATACGAATTTTTGTTTCAAGAGTTAACACAGATCAGGTAATTAGTAATTCTAATCCTTTTCTTCATAAACCAAATGCTTGGACATTATCAAATTCCCTGCGAAAAAATTTTAAGCAAAACGTAGGCCGTCTTTTTTAAATTCCGGAATACAACTTGTAGTTATACGTCTGTGATTTCTCTTGGTACTTGCACTATTCATATACTGTAAACGACGTAATTTTTGCGAGGACCGAATTTTTGCGAATTTCGCGAATCGCCAACAAATAGCGAAAAACTGGTCCCGCGATCAATTCCGTTGAAATGAAAACACAATTGGAATCTATATTAAGATCCCATTGCGTCGCGAAAATTAGAACCCGCGAATTATTTCAAAACATCAGCTTTTACCTAAATCGCGAAATATTGAGCCCGCGAAAATAAGTAGTTTACAGTAGTTGAGAGCGTGAAAGTGTTGGGGGTAATTTTGAATCAAAACATGCTTTGGAATGAGATGGTGCAATATACGTGTAGTAAACTTTCGAAGGCTGAGGGTACTGATATAGAGATATCGTCACACGATTCCCAGCTCCGTTACGATACTTGTTTACAATTTTATACGTTCATTATAGCTACTGCTTCTTAGTATGAGGAAATACAACTATTCCAAAAGCCAACAGATACGGGGAGATTCACACTGCCTATGATAGACATACGAAACAATTGTTCGAAAAATTCAATACTGTGCAGGTTACTAATTACTATAGTTACAAACTTGCCCTTTCATACAAAAAGTCCTTATGTCATACCCATTTATTCCTCTCAATCCCCACCTTGAGTTCAGGGAAAAGACTTAGAACACTCGTTGTGCAGATATATGGTCAGTACCGCTCTCCAGGACCAATTACGGCAATCAAATGTTGAGATCTACACTACCTCGTGTTCTAAATTGTTGTAGTGAATTGAACATAAACATTTTAAGTGGTACTCGAAAAGAGGTGCATTCTGTTTTTATTACGGGCTTTCCTAAATATTTCTCTGCATAGTTAGATCATGAAGTGATTGTACGATTTGGCTTATTTTTTCTTTGCTATCTTTGATACTAATATTGTTTGTTGGTAATTACATTAATAATGTTATATATATTTACTAAACTATCTTGGTGGGTCCCTTTTCGATCGGATCACGAGCAGCAGCTCGAGAAACGAATACCCGGAAAACGCGTAAAAACAATCCATGTGCTTGGGCTGTGACGCTGATCAAACAATATGACGCGTTATCATTTTAGGAACTCTATATAAGACTAGTGAAAACTTGTTACTGCAGCATGGTACGTAACGTAACCAGTGGAGCTATTTAGATTTTGTTTTGGTATTTGCACGCACATCGCAACTAAGTATAAACCATTTCTGAGTGTACTTACGCTTCGTTTGTTAATAATTTCATTTTTAGGGACTGCACACTTACGGTACATGAAAGTTGTATTTATGGGTGATGAACATTATCAAAACTATTCTGATGTGTAAAGAAACTAATATGATGTTCATACCTGTAGTATAATTTTTATTTGCTTGCTGACGCATAGTCAATTCGTTAAGTACTCATGTCCCTTGTCGTTTTGAATTACAGTCCTAGAACATGTTCGGTGCCGTTATTTTATTTTGCAATGCAAATATATTTTGTACTTCAACGGTTGAAAAAAAAAGTGAAATGTTAATATGGATTTGTTTAATGCACGTCTGCTCTAAAAAAGCCAAATATTTAAAATTATTTACAAGTTCAGTTTTACCAAAGATTATGCATTTTTAAAAAAGTTAAAAATAATATAAAGAGTACTTGTAACATCACATCATTAGATATCTTTATTGACGACGCTATTATTTCCAGCCATGGTACAGGTACAGCCCTGCGCAGATAACAGTTTGATCATCCGCATCAGAACCGGATCCGCGAAATTCGGAACCGCATCCCATCCGCAATCCGCGCCGTCATTTTAAATCACGAAATCAAGGATGAAAATTAAATCGCCTGTATGGTATTCTATAAGTGGGATTGCGTGTTTTCGGAGGTTATTTTTTGTCAAATACGTAGTTCATCAGAGTTTATTTTTGTTTGATTCATATTTCTTAAAAATTCAAAGCTAAATCTTGCAATGCTTTCTTATTTTTCGAAAATAAAAATATTCTAATCGACCTAATTTTCGCGAGGACCTAATTTTCACGAATTTCGCGAATTGCCTACAATTCGCGAAAAATAGGTCCCGCGAACAATTCCGGTAAAATGTAAACACATTGAAATCTATATTGAGATCCCATCGCGTTGCGAAAATTAGAACCCGCGAATTATTTTGAAACTCCAGCTTTGAACTCAATCTCGAAATATTGAGCTCCGCGAAAAATAAGTCGCTTGCAGTATACAGTACCCTGGTGTAAACGTATGCCGGGTTCAAGGGGAACGCGCTTGTATCAATTAATACTTCTTTAGGTGTACCTGGCGATGGTAGCCATGTGACATTGGCAGACACTAATTTGTCCCAGGATAACACGTTGCCACACAAGTGTTGCTTCGATGTACTGTCGATACCTTAAAATCACTAAACTCCTGAAGGTATTCGCTGGGAAGCTCGTATTCATCCCACCATATCCATTCAACCTACCTCGCGGCTGCGCGGTGTGGATTGGTAAAGGGTGTAATATAAAAGCTTCAACTGCCCATCGCCTCTTTCACCGTCTATGACTTTTCTATGGCTCATTACTTTCACTGTTTACAAAAACACAACCTCTCTTTCCCCTAAGCAGCGACCCAAACTGGCATAACCGCAACAATGGTCTTTGTCATGACACGAACTGCAATGACCTGCTGTTCTAAATGAATCTTGACGAGATAAGCGGCAAGATCCCTTTTGTCAATGGTCCGAAATTTGAAAGAAACCAGGGATGGCATTTTCTCCGTACTAATGACCAAACTTAAAATACAATTTTTTTCGCGTTGGTAGATTAGAATTCGGACTTTATCAGATAAATTAATATTGATAAAAATTTAACGGCGGTTGTTTTACGGAGTTTCTTCGGATCTATTAAAAACACGGAACCCTACCTATAAGCCGTCTGCTTACTTTTGTGCAATGAACGTTTGGTGTAATACGGTGCAAGTCGTTTTGTCGTATTTTGTTTTCTTGTTTTCTATTATAAGAGATCATACCTCTATAGACACTTCGCATCACTGTGAAGATGACCGCAGTTACGAGATCGTCTTGGGAGTCTGTGACGCTCGAGCTGTCTAGAAGATGCGCTCAAAAGGAAATACATTTAATTTTTTCTTTTTGCTTTGTAAAACCCATTTGAAGCAGACGCATAGTTTTTAAACATAAAAATTAACAAAGGACATTGCGTCAGTATAGTTAGACCAAACAATAAAAAAAATGGGAGAGGAACAGCGTTCACTCACAGCAGGAAAGTACTCGTACCTAAGGTGCGAGCACATCACTGGAAAAATATCACAATATTAAATAATTAAAACACCTCCTATCGGTTTTAGTGTTTATCACGAACCCTCAACTGCATGTTTGGGACAAGATACTTAGAAACAACATGCCAACTGTCAAAATTAGAGAAAAAAGAAACGAACACACGCGCAACGTTTTAGTTGTGGAGGTTGCTGTGTAGAAGAAACAAAATACCGACAGCATGGGCGGATTCAGACTGGTTCGCCACTCTTAAATTAAGGCCCGCTAATGAGAAGTATCTTTCTGTTGGTGCATTTGATGCTGGGATGACATGCACGAACTGCGGTACAAAAGTGAGGTACGAAAACGCGTGCTGGTGCAAGTTTCCGTATCATTCACCTATCCTCTACACTTTGCGGTCGCACACGTTTATTCGCCTCGGCAAAAATGTAGATCCGGATCCGCGGATGTCCGCATCCGATCCGCATCCGATCCTCAGTATCCGATCCGCAATCTGCCAAATCTTTTTTAAATTTTTATCCGCATCCTCCAGTTTACAGCGGCAATCCGTGGATGATCTGCGGGAAGTCCGCAGGATATGTAAAGTCCTAACCATAAGGTTCCACCGAATGATCGAGCGTAGAACGTATACCTGTTATAATGAACACATACAATACAAAGCGAGGGTTTAACTGTCTTTTTTATGAGTATCATATTTGAGCGAAGTATCTGTTACATAAACTGCAGAAATACGTATTTGTCAGAGGCATTTCTTCCTTGTAGAATGGTTTTAAGCAAATGCTTTTGTTCTCGGATGGCGTGAAAAACGCAGGCAGTTGACCTCGCACTATAATTAAGATGAATGCTGAAACTGCGTAACTACAAGGCGTGAGGCAACCCGGAAGACGTAAACACAACGTCAATTCATGCGCACGCCATACCGGAAGGGTAACGTGCGCATGTCCAGCAGTTACATTCTGTCGTTTAATTTGTTTTTATTTTTATATTTACCCTTGCATTGCATATATATTGCAGGTAAAACAGATATAAAGGAACAAGTCTGGACAATAGTACTAGCAATCAAACTAGTTTCGTAATCGGAGCGCATGCTATTATGATTAGTGTTAATATGAAGATAAAGTACCTCTGTATATTCATTCCAGCAGCACTTGGTAAGTTTAATTTTCTAATGTTTCTTTTTTAATTTTCAGGAATGCTTTAAGCGAATACGTATAATTTATGGAAAGTGCAGAGCTGCTACTGCCCATGGCTATTTGAAAAATTAAAAGTTAAAATTCCATTTGTACTCACATGTAACATTTAATTAACTTAACAGCTCCAATGAAAATCAAACATAGAGGCGACTTTTCACCTTGAAAAACATTTCTATTCCATACCGGTTATACATTATGAACTTGAAACGCATATTGGATGTATATGAAATCTATGGATGCATTCTTGTCGTAGTACATGCCTCAACGTCTTCAGCTAATTGATGTAACTGTGTTGTTTTTATAGGTTTTTCGGAATGCGGAACGAGTGAGATTAATACGGATGTTTGCAAAATGCACCCTCCGTATGAGCCAGGCAGAGCAATTATTCCCGGCTGGTTCTACAATGGGAGTATTGACCTCTGTCAGTACTACGAGTTTGGTGCCGTATCCGCGGAAAATAAAATCGCCAACAGATTTTCATCTTTATCAGATTGCAGCAAAACGTGCAGGAGTAAGTAGTCCTGAGAGTATCTGGCTTGAATGTTTTACAACTTCGAATAGATTATGAGAAAGTTACTGTCGAGACCGGGTATAACGAAGTCAATGGGAATCAAAATCACTTCGTTATATCCGCTATTTCGTTATCACCGACTTCGGTTACAAGGAAGTGCAAAAAGGAATGGGAAATCGTGATCGCTTCGCTGTAGCCGCTCTTTCGTTATAACCGACTTCAGTTATAACGAAGTGCAAAAGGGAATGGGAAATTGTGATCGCTTCGCTGTAGGCGCTATTTCGTTATAACAGACTTCGTTATAACCGGTCTCGACAGTAAATCATATAATTTAGAAAAATCGAAGTCAAAGTAATTTTTAATATTGTTCTAATCTTCTGGATGAAAGTGCTTTTAAATTTTGCATTGAGTACGACACGACAATTGGAGGCTGAATTTGGTAAATTCACGCATAACTAATAACTAAACTCTCTTGCACTTTAGTCGCTCGCGATCTAAAGTTGTCTAAGTGTAGCCGAATGTATTCTACCCGTTTACACAAGGATTTAAAAAAAAGTAAACGTGCTTGTAATTTTTTATTACTTAATGTCATCGAAATATTGAGGTAGTATTGTAGCATCCTCGATTATCCGCACCGGTGAGCACCGGAGCACCGGGGTGCGCCCCTTCGTCTTCGATCAAGTGTACCGGTAAGCACCGGACGTCCTCGATCAAAGGAGCGCACCCTCCCGGTGCGGCTTTTCGTTGCCCCATGCGCGCACCAAGAAAATCGACGGTGCGCCGGGGTGCAGTCCCGTCAGGCATTGCGGCGTGGAGCGGGAATCGAGGAGATGGCGGGAATAGCTGACGCGCAGTCTGTCGAGAGGGCGACTTTGCGAAAACAAACACGCCTCACAGCGGCACTTGAAGATTTCCTCAGCTCTTCTGACAGCGAGGACGACGAGCTTCTTATCATCGCCGCGATTTACGGTGATTGCTGCGTTGGGCAAGGAGCGCCCGAAAGTTATGAACTTCGTGGAAAGCGTTGTAAGGTGTTCCGATGACACCTAAGGTACGGCTATTATTTGGTGGTCTTCTTCCTTGAACCAACAATTATGGGCAAAAGATGCGCGTGGAATTGTCACCCGCTTCGTGACCTCATCGACTATCAAGTCTACGATGTTCATTTGTGTGTGACCGCTAAATCCGTGAGTAAAAAAAAATGAAAGACGTTTACAATCCCCTTTAACGCCAAAATGGAGCGCAGCTCTAGAGGAGGAGGAGGGGAAGGAACGGAGAGGAGGGTATGGCCCTCCTCCTCATCCGTACCCTCCTCTCCTGCTCCTCTCCCATTTAGCTGGAAATTTTCGTTAAATTTCCTGCGAAATTTAGCGGAAAAATTCCCCGTTAAATTTAGCGGGAACATTTTTTACGTTAAACTTAGAGAATTTTTTCCGCTGAATTTAGCGGGGAAATTTTTCCGCTAAATTTAGCGAGGACAAGTTTTCCGCTAAATTTAGCGGGGAAATTTATCCATGATGCAACCCGCGGTGACGTCACGAGTGACGTCATTATGGGAAACGTCCCATAATGCAATGCGCGATTACGCCGACACCGCTCAAGGCGGAAACGGGCGCATAAGAGCTCCGCTCTAAAACCCGGAGAGATCGACAGCAGACGGGGACTGCGCGCGGACCTACGCAAGAAAAAACGAACAAAATGCGAGGTGACGGATGGTGTCGGTCGCCGCGGTGCACCGGCGCGGCGGAGTTTGTCCTCGATGTTGCACCGACTTCGCGCTGCACGACCTAGGAGCGCTCTGCACTGTCCTGGTTTCAGACTAGTTCCGGCGTGAGCTGATCGAAGGTGCTAATAAATACAGAATGTTTCTAGCTTTTACAGATATTTAAAGAAAAAGAAAGAAAAAGGCCGTCAAAGCTATACAAATCCGGTCGGTGCTGGTGAGTTATACCGCTAGGGGGACATAATATGGGGACTAATCGTTACGATAAAGTGAATATTTGTATAGGATGCAATAAATACAATTTTAATTAAAGAAAATAAAGATATGTCACTAAATTATAAACCTGTTTAGAGTCATCAAGACTACCTAAGTCAGTGAATTTTAGAAAAAGATTCCGAGGACACCAAATCACTTCTTATGAGTTGTGAATGCGAAAGCATGAATGCCGTTTTTCCGCTCCGTTAGTTCGTTTGCAGTGTATGGCAGTAGCGAAACGTGGACGGCCATGTTTCGCTACTGCCGAGGTTGCGGTCGCTGACAGGCGTTCTTTGAAACTATGAAACGCGGCAACCAATGTGAATTTATCCATCAATTCGCTGCTACGTACTACAGGCTTTGCTCCATGGGACAGGGGAATTGAGGTGCCGTTTGGCGCGGCTTCAAGAGCTGATAACGCCGGTTCGCTCCATGGGAGAGGTAATGCTTTCGCATTAAAACTAAGCGCGTGCTACAGGCGCAAGACTTGCTGTGCGATAACGCGAATAGAGACGGGAATGACAGCGCCGGCGTGTGGAAGTTGGATGCATTTTCTGGGCAAAAGAAACGTAGCACGCGCAATAAATCTTTCTACAATTGTCCGATCCAGGAGTTTTTGATGATGCTCAGCACGTTTCTAATTGATGCCATATGTTTATTAACGTGAAGCGTTTATCAGCTAGATTTTCAGGTGAAGTGAAGCATCAAAGAGCGTAACCGCGAATTTCCCCGTTAACATTAGCGGGGAAAATTACTTCAGATGGTTTTATGTCACGTGACCTATACACAAAATCGGCTTCCCCACTAAATTTAGCTGGAACATTGACGTCACGTGACATGGCCACGTGACTTATACGCAAATTCAGGTTCCCCGCTAGATTTAGCCGAAAATTAACGTCACGTGACCTCAACAAGAATTCAGTTTGCCCCTCTAGCGAAAACATGAACTCACATGAGTTCATGTCATGTGACCTATACACAAATTCACTTTCCCTCTTTACATATTTAGCGGGAAAAATTGATGTGACATTATGGTAATTCAGCTTCCCCGTTATGTTTAGCGGAAAAATTGACGTCGTTTGACCTATACATAAATTCAGTTTATCCGCTACCCGTAATTCCCTATACTCTGTGGACATAAGCCGACCCGACGGGGAAAGTCAATGGGTCAATGAGTCAATGGGGTGCAGAGGAGAGGAGAGGCCTGGAAGCACAGCCCGAGAAGAAATGCCTGGAGCTTAGTAGCACTAAGCCAAGAACGTTTCACGTATCCAACACAATTGTAGGGCAATTTGCGATATTTGTTTTACTACTTTAAAAGCTAATTAACATATTTTAGTTGATTGTTCTATTTGTGGTTACAGTTAGCCCCTATGTTATGTCAACCTGGCCGTATAACACGCCTGCACAGACTACATTATGAAGCTCTCACGACTTTTCTTTTTATTCAGTAAACGCTAAAAAAACATCGTGTATATATATTTTAAAATTGTAAGTGCGAGTAAGATTAAAGCGGGAAAACTAAAATTTAACTCCACGCGCAGTTCTCTTGGCGCTGGTCAGCGAGACTGGTACACATGATAATATGAATAGAACCCGGAAACAGCGACACAGAAACATTTGGGAAGAAGTAAGGCGTCCAATACGATGCCAAAATTTCAGTTTTTTTTCGAAATAGAAAAAAGATATATAACAATGTATATTAAATAACCATACCATATAAATATGGTTTCTTGTGTTGAAAACCCCTCTCTCAGTTCCTTATACCATTACAATCCTCGAATAGTTGATTTTGAAAGGTGGTTTTCAAAAATTTCCTGGTGCGTGCTTCATTACGGAAATATTGAATAATATATTTGAAAGTTTAACAATTTATTTGACAGTCAGAACAAATCCGTGCATCCCTGACAAAATGTTATACTAATTTGCGTAAAGCATAGCACTAAAATTAACTTCTAACTGAATAAGTTACCTCATGCATTTCAAGTTGGCAGCTGGTGACTTCATTAGACCTGGAGTATCACCTGAGTAAACTACTAATAAAGGGAGATGTGACCTATGAAGTGATACGTAAAAAGTAAACTTAAACAGTCACATATTTTAGACACGATATGGATAACGTTTTCCCACAGGACACGTGCCAAGCTTTTGTTTTGATACACCAAAGGGAAACGAAAAAGTAGAACATCCTACCAAGTGGACTTACAATTCAACCAGTGGAAAGTGTGTCAGGTTGTACACGAATGCGGATAACAACCAAAGACTCAAATGTCTTTGACAAAGAAGCGGACTGTTTGGATATATGCCGAGGTAATAAATATTTTTTCACTCAAAAATCATATATGAGTTTAAGAGGTCAATAAGAATGGCGGTTTACATAAAATATTCTTATTTGTTTAACACCCCATTCATATTTGTATATGCCATCTGCGATGAATATGTGTATGAGGTAAATCATAACTTATTGCTCTGAGCACTATAAATATATCTATGCATGAGAAAACCCCGAATAACTCGTTGCACCTGCATAAATTATTGAGTTCACGCTCCAAGCGTGACAATCTTTGGGGGCGTCAAAAGTACACGTTTGCTTAGTTGATCGTACACATGAGAATAAAAGGTTTGCTTAGTTGATTGTAAACATGAGAATAAAAGGAATTATCTTTATAGTCAGCGTTGTCACTTTGGGGCGCTCCATGTAATCTTGTATTTGCTAAAGCTTTCATTCACTTGGAACGAGTTAGATGCAGCTAAGTGTATTCAACCAAAAGCCCGAGAGTGACCCCCCCCCCTCCGCCCCGGCTTCCCCTATGTTGTGCACACTTTTTACTGCTCGTCGCGTGACTTCACAAGGTATGTGACGTAACCGGTGAGATGGCAGCTCCCAGATCCTGTTGATGCTAGTTGGTTTCGGGGCGTGGGGGTTGTAAAGTGCGGCTGTTTACCAACGATATCAGAGTTTTTCGTGCTCTCTGACGCAGGTATAACGCGAATATTTAAAGGAATGAAAAAAATACGCATTTCATGCAAGATCGCACTAGATGTTAGCACCTTGTGAGACAGCATCAGTCGTATCGCCGTAGCGTTGTCGGGATTTTCTGAGGTGTTCGAGAATGAATACGTACTTTCAGCATTAGCGTTTTCGCATTCTCCTTAGCTTTATTTGCGCGTTAGCATCTGTGAGACCTAAAGCGAAAGGCGTCGCCTGTAGATGTTAGGGGAAAGCTATAGTAAGCACAAAAGTTAGTTCCCGCTTGTGTGCTCGCTCCTGTGCCTTACACAGGAGCGAGGACGCTACTGTGAACTTTAACTCTTTGTACAAATCAACGACTTAATTTTAATCGGCGATTTGCAAGATCGCGGTATGAAGATGTGCTTTCACTGCATTATCTTAATTCGATAGAAACATTCTTTTAAAGGCGAAAATGGCGTGCACGCGGAAACAATACAAAAGGTTCGATCCATTAATTTGAGAAAATAGTTAATTACTGACTTCAATTGACCGCCTGGAAGATATAGGGCATTGAGGCCACCATCGCTGGGCGGAGACTATTAAATTGCTGGCCGCGTATTTTAGTGAACGTAAAGAACTGGTAAATATTTCTTCGAATGTCATTATCTAGATTCCGTTTGCATTATTTTTAAAAGGTATAGCCGCCGGCGACAGACAGTCTACAAACTAAGACTAAAACTATGTTTTTGTTCAGATGTTTTGAGTGCGAAGGTGTACGAGATGCTCCTCAGAACTTCATACCTATTTGGCATCTACGGAATCCACAACATTTAATTGGATATTAATAGTAATTTCGCAAATATAAAAAAACTATTTCTTTTAATGTCTAGAAGTGCACGCTCTGCCTGGTTTCTTGTTACTTTTGTGTGTTTTCCTTCTCTCTGTGGCATCAAATGATGACCTCATAATAATTGGCTGAATTTCAAACTGTAAAGTTCACATAACCGCCTTTTCTTTCAGATCCCGACTTCGGTCCTTGCGCACAGCTACCTACTGATACGGAATGCAAGGGAAATGGCACCCTGATATTATCGGTACAATCGAACTAGCCAAACTTGCTATCTTGATACCAAATACCTATGCCAAGAGGGAGACAACGCATTCCTAACCCTTAATGCCTGCTACGCACGCTGTGGAAGTAAGTAAAGCCCTGGGTCACGTTTATTTGCGTCTTTTAGTTTATCATTTTTGAGTTAACGTCTGATATTCGTATTCAATAGATAGTAACCCTTGTAAGAATATATGAATAATGCCAGGTGTATGCCGAATAATATCACGAATGCGGTCAGAGGTTTTACGAAGAACCTGAAATGAATCCTCCTGGAAGCCCCCGAACGGCATCAAGCGTTTCGCCAAAAGGCTTAGCATTTATTGAGTCTGATGAACCTAAGTCACTTAGCTTATCGGATGTCACCCTGAAATTTCCAGGAAGTTGATTTTACACAAATACTTGCAAAACTATTTTTGTTACTTTTTGTTGCATACAAGTGTTATGTTTGGATTCAAAGTCTTTACAATCACATCCTACTAGAACATATATGTTCGTGATACTCCCGCTTTACTGAGAATTCTGCACTCGAGAAATATTTTCAAATCATACCGTTGTCCTTTTTACAGCATGTTTTCAAACTTCACCCACATTTTACTGAGCCTCCTAATATGCGCTACCCCTACGAATATAAGTTCTCATTAAAACATCGCCACAACGTTAAAAGCAATATTGTATCCGCAAGAATGCTTCCTATAAAATTAAGTTTTCGCTCATTTCCTTTTTGTTTTGGGCTCATAAACAGCTTTCTGTCATTTTTATAGCACGTTTGAAACTACAACCTATTGTTTAGCTAACGCTTAGGAAATTAAAGTTAGCATTGAAGATACCACTTTTATATTGGTTGAAAAAAACAACAACAGCGTGCAATATGTTACATGTTACTAAGGTTACGACAAGAGCGGACTGAAAGTCCCTAAAATATTAGCGTTCTGCGCGCAGCGCGCAAAGGAAATAATGCAGCTAAATAAAATCTTGTCTTATCTTTTTGAGATAAAAAGCCTTGTATCATCATATGAGTTATGTGGCTGACATACCTTTTTTGTCGTCTTTGAGTATTTTGGTAGCTGTCGAAAGCTCTGTAGAATATTGTTTATTATTTTGTTATTTACCTCATAACATAACTGCAGTTGTTGACGGTGGTACAAGTACTGACATGGCAGTTTCTTATATATAACAACAGTATGTTTGCTTTATGGTGGACTTCGAATTGTTCCTACAAATTTAATAGTAAAGTAAGTTTTGCCTTTATTCATGAAAGTTAGTGCTATGTTCATTGGCTATAACGACATCAGTTGCACTAATATATTCTTTGTAAAAAAGAATCAACACCTTCAGGCTTATGTTGTTTACTAGCATAATGCAAGGCCTCTAGTGGCAATATATAGCCTGTCTGTCCTTGCAAGCTTGAAAACTTGCTAAAATTTTACGAAAAACAAACAAAAAAAAACGAAAAAACACAGCCAAGAAAGTGAGTCAACACAGGACATGGCGTACAAGCTACTCATTTTATTGGTTTGTCGCCGTCAAAGCGACAAACTATTCTTAAAACAAAACACCCCTTTGGACCTTTGTAGTCATTATTACTTGTGATTGGACGGCGGCTGCAGTGATACTTTGATGTTTCAAGCTTGAATGCATAATACATATGTTTTATTACGCTTTATTCAACAAGGATTTGTAAAGAATAAATGCAAGCTGCCTGCCCAGGACCTCGGCATGTGTAGCCAATATGGCAGATCGATTTATGTTCGATCCAAATGAACAAAACATGCAAGAAATATTTTGGTTGCGATCATCACGGTATCGGCTTCTACGAGCAAAGCGAGTGCAGCCAATGCATGCAAAAGTAAGTCAGTATATATCATATTACATGTCGTTGGCCTAGTTGCAACATTACGATTGGATACTTTAACTAGAGGCGGTCATGTAGAGCTTCTAACTGTTGGAAATATTTTTTATAATGTTTGAGATACTGCGTCATGCCATGTAATCGTGCACTAAACCTTTCTTGTACAGACAACATAATAATAATAATAATAATAATAATAATATTAATATTTCTTTAGTTGCTGTGCCCGCAAACGACTTTTCAGTCTTCAGAGTGGTGGACGTAATATAGTAAGAAGCGCCAAAGATTGCTGCAACTGAACACAACACAAATTGTTTTGCGATATTCAGGCGATAGAAATCCATTCGCGAACAAACAAGATCCTTAAGGCACATGAAAATATCCAGTTGCTGCTTTTTTATTGAAACCCAACTGAATTCGCGACAAAGGGGATACAGGGGACATAGAATGTGAATAAAACGTTTATAAAGTTTACTGACCCTTGACGGAACATGTAGATCTATGGATCATAACAGATCCATCGAATTAGCATGGCCGTGGACAACTCTGTGAATCAATATGAAAATCTCTAAACTGGCCCCTTATACCAAGCTTGTGTTGCGCGAAATGTCTTAGAACGTTTTATAATGATAAAAACGCCCTCGTCCAATATGGCGGTTGTTACTATTCTTATCATTCGTTTCTGTAAGTTTTCGGTTGCAGTTGCTCGTGATATAGATAAAGAATTCCAGATGACTGAGCGAAATTCTAACCGTGATCTAACTAGTGACTTAAACAAAAGCAATATACAGAAGGCTTTGAAACTTGAGCGATATAATAGAATTAAGCCCATCACAGTAATGCAACATTAACGGTTTATTATGATTATTATTATTCTTTTGAATATTAATAATATAATTATTATAAACGACAGATAGAGACCGGGAACGACCTGTTGAACAACAGTTTGTGTAAAAAGATTAACACAATAGACTGAAAAACAACCACACACGCACAAGCGCGTGTAGAGGCGCGTGCACACACACACACCCACACATACACAGCGCACGTGCGCCTACACATACACAATACATATATGTCATACACAAACAAAACACACACCTACACTATAGACACCAAAATGAGCTTATACGCTTTAAATATAATGCTTAATTTACATGACTATACTATAAACCTATTGTTTAATGACTTTTTTATCTTGACAACTGCAGCAGTGTAAGACCTCAAATGTTGACATGGTGATAATTGAAGCTAAACGAAGGGATTGAATTGCACCGGACAATATTACATCTTTTGATATGAATTTCTACGTGAAAATACTGAGTACTCCTTTATATTCAATCCTGAATATATTGTGGCTCGACTGATCTGCAGTTCGAAAATTATTTATTGGAAACCTCGATAAGGAATTGTGTGAATTATTGGACTAACGAGAGTTTAGCAGAGATACATTTTTTTATAAACGGCGCTTGGTTTTAATTTGGACTGTCATTTATAAAAAAAGATGGTGAGAGACGATTGCTGTCGTCACCATCCAATTATCAGACTCAGCGGGCATTAGATGAGGGATAACATTTATGGTGACTTAGTTCACTATTTTAACTATTGGTCTTAGGGGTCATGTAGAGACATAGTATTTACGGCAAATTGCAATATGAGGCCAGATCAATTTAAAGAATTCGCGAAATTGTAATATTTTTTTGGTTTATATAACAACCTATGGATTTTAGGCTATTATTTGCACGACTTGAAAATTGAGCTAAAAAAAAGTGCCGCGAGCCCTGCCCACAATGACGCTTTGAAAAGCTACTTGGTCCTTTCAGTCATGTGGTCACTTCCCGACAGCATGTCCTTAGTGGATGCGTCGACGACACTCGTGATGACATGCTGAAACAACTATGACGTCACTCTTTTATGCGTCATTCTTTGGCAGGGCTTGCGGCGCTCTTTTTACGTGCAATTTTTAAATCGGTCGAGAAACAAGAAAATTAATCGGTTAATATTTTAAAATGCATGACCTCTCGCAACTTCTTTAAATTAATCTGGCCTCCAAAGATAATTACCGTCAATACTTCAATTAAAATGTGACCCTTAGACCAACAATTAAAACGTTAATTAAGAAAGTTTATTTAAATAGTCCACGTACCCCGACGATTATTTTAGAGTTTAAATACTTGTCGAACTTAATAAATATACATGGTAAAGACCGCTCTCGTCTAATTTTCACCCCCTCTAAAAAATTGTACCATTTAAAATCAAACGCCTTTTGTATGTAAATAAATCATTACAATCTAAAATATGCATTGAAGAATACAATAACATCAGTTTGCATTGAAATCGGATTTAAGAAATTTATATATCAATTGGCATCAGTGAGAAACTAATGAACAATTAACCAAATGCAGTCCGTTGTCACCCCGTGCTGCAGCAGCAACTCACCGACATGTTTATATTTGTTTGCAGAAGACTTAGATCGCCGATGCCTCATGAAACCAGATAAGGGAAAACTGGGAAAGTGGATCGGAAAAACAAGGTGGTACTATGATATAAATAAAAATGAGTGCGAAAAAACTAGACAAACATCGTTCTGGAAAGGCACCGGCAAAACGAACTTATTCGCTACTAAAGAGGAATGCGAAAAACTTTGCAAGCGTAAGTGAAACATTTTATTCCGATTATTGTTACTTCAAAATAGTATTCATGGGCACTACAATGGGTAAAAGGCAACATGCTCCAGTTATAATGAAGTATTTTAAAATGCGTATCTTAATAAACACAGTAAACATAAATTGAAATTTCGGTAAATTTAATTGATATGTGATATAGTTTCTACAAACCATTAAAGAATAATGAAAATATCTGCTAAATAAGATTAAAACTGCTAATCCTCCAGTCGGTGAAATATTCGTTATTCAAGGCCAACAACGTCACATTTCAAGGTGATCATCGATGGTATTCAGAACATGTGATCGCATATTTTCTATTGTAACGGAAGTTTTGTTTCTCAGAACGCATATGAGCTCATGAGAAATCAGATAAGGATGACCGGCTGAATAGCGACGCATTTAAGGAATGAGAACAATCCCGTCCCTGATACTACACGCGTACGCTGCCAAATGTGACATGCAGGCGGCAATGTAAAGGTTGGCTATAGTGCATTGTACGCTGTAAAACAAGTCGTAAAACATTGGCGCCTGCAGATAGAAAATTAAAACTTTCACTGAATGTGCTTTGAGGAAATCAGTGTTACGTTCTGAATTTTCAAGGCGTAGACCTCTTCGTGTAAAAACGAGACCAACTAGATAGACAAAGACAATGGCTGACGTGCTCGCAGATGACCGAATTGTTCATTTATCTTGTAGCGCCATCTCTTAATAGGCGTATCGAGCAGACAATAACCCAGGTAGCACGCGAGAAAAACGCTTAACTTGGCACAAGCTTCGCAATCCTAACGGCCTACGTTTGGCCTAATGCGGTTTTGCTGTAGGAAGTTAGTTAATGCCAGAGCTTTATAAATAAATATTTATAAAGCTACCAGATTAGTTTTAATTATTAAATAATGAATTAAGCTCAATAAAAATACTGGCGGTATTACAAAGTAGTCGCTAACAACATACGGTGGGTTTTATTTGAATAGAAAGCTCCGTTTTTTTAAATCTTGGTGCACATCAATTCGCGCACATTGTTTACGCTGTACCAGATATGTAAGGAATCATCAGAGGGGAGCGGTAAACTATCATTTTGATCAATATGAATTCACATTTGATTAGTGAAGAGACAAAGTGCTTGAAAAGGCACTTTAAAATTGGTCCTATCTTAGAATGCCACTAAATGTAAGATAACCTTTAAATTATTTTATTAATCACCTATTAGATACTCCTATATAAGCGCATGGTCATTCTATTTAAAATGATATACATAAATTAAGAAAGACAGGTTATATAGTACTGGTGAACCGCTTAAAAACAAAAAAGTCATGACCTGTGTGTGTGTCTATTTGTTCCCCCAAGTTTCGGGTTGCCAACATGTTGATTTTTGGCAAGCTCACCTGTATGTACTTTATTTCTATCAATTAAATCTGTTTGCTCTTTTTTCTAGATGCACACGAGGCTACTGAGTCTTCGACTGAAGAAGAGAAACCTCTAAGATGTCTCAATAAAATTTCCCTATAATTTCTCTAACAATGTGCACTTTCTATTTGTAAATTGAGAGCAATTTTAAAATAAATCTGTGACACAGTTTCGGAATAATCATGACTAATAAACTGTTTTCTTTATACAACTACTTATGTATCGACCTTCACCTCTTCAGTACTTTGTGTTATATGCTCACTAGGTTGAAGAAATATTGAACTTGCAAACATGCATATCATATGGCATAATATCGGAGAAACAATTAAACTTGATTTAGCGCAACTCCAAACATTACCGAGTGCATTTTGACGAAAGCCGGTGACTTGTCACTTTTATGATAAAAGCAGAAATTATTGTATAAAGGCTGCCCGGCTGTTGTTACCGGCAGCTGGATGACTCCATTATGTGTTCACTGGCATTGTGGGGCTGAGTGACTGTTGCACAGTATATTTAAATTTAACATTTACTAACATCCTAATGATTTAAAATATATTGTGATAAAATTTATCTACTTATGCAGGTGCACAGTTTTTCAACTCGACGCGCTAGCAGTAGCAGGGAATATCGCAGGGGGCTAGGCGAAACCGTCAGGTGTTTTCAAAAGCAAGTGTTGCAAACGTTCATCACAATCAAGTGCCTGGCGTTGGCCATTTTCAAAATATATGCTGTAGCTTCAAACACTGTTCTAGTTTAAGAATATGCCTATAAGAACTAATAGGCTACAATTTCGAACCCAAATATTCGCGGACGGATTCACTGTTATCTACCGCGAGTTCCCGGCCAACACAAGCTCGAGTCGACGGCTGACACAGTGATCTACAATCCACCCAACACCGCTCCGCGATGCGTGCACGTGAAACGAAAGCTCTCGCTGCAGAACTCAAGAATCCTCCGTGTAGTCCCCGCCCCTGCCTCATTTCAATCAAAATGAGCGTCGTTTTGGCGTGTGTTCATGTATCACTATTTCCTGATGAACGCTGAAGTTACCAGACGAGCAGTGGCACGGCCACATTTTTCATTCGGATCGAAGCCTTCAAACATCCCTCAAGGCAAAATAACATCCCGCAGTCTAAACGTGCACAGTGAAAAAGTATTTCACAAAGGCAAATTCAGGCATTTCAGAATAAACCCAGAAACAGCTCTTTCTTATTTGCGAATTCTCACAACGTCCATGGCTCCTTGCCTCCCTGTGGCACTTTGGTTGTTTTTCATACGATGGGAAATTAGTAACATCCGAACCCCATCTTCTTTGTTTTCTCTTGAAAGATTGCGCTATGCCAGTGGTTCTAAACCATTAGTGTTTCGTGGATCCCTTGTAGATCGGCGGAGATGATGAAGCTACCGTTCGTGGTGAGTTAAAGGGAAAGGTGTAGGTTTATTAGGATAATGATTTATTAAGTGGAGATAAGGAAGGGCTAGCGTGAAGTAGACTCCTCCCATTGACATACACACGAGAAAAAACTCACCCAAATATTCAAGCGTTTGTTCTCAATCTGACAAAAAAATACGACTGTTATTGCCAGGATTTGACTGATGGGGAAAGGCATCGCGAATCACTTGAATACTTTCAAGGACCCCAAAGGGTCCGCGGACCCTCATTTGAGAACCACTGCTCTATGCATTGACATTCATACTAGATATTGTAGCTAACGATCATGCATTTTAATTTTCCCAGGGTTTTGTACAAAAATAGAAAGACGCCCACGTCTTTCCCGAGGGCACATGTAAAGTCAGTCACTGCAAGTCTCTAAGTACGATGGAGAGATCTAGGGAGGATGACCGCCAAATAACAATGCCGTCATAAAGTCGTTGCGACTTAATATCACTTTGCCTTGTGATTCTAAGCAAGACGTGAACATGAAGAATATCATGTTTATAATAATCGCGGATAATAACTGGCCGAAACGATTTTCCAGTCCTAACATTCGCCGTGTTCCGCCTTCTAATCCCTTTCATTTTAGTTCCGGCCGCATCCCACGCCACGACCCCATAGATTCAATCGAGCAGTCCCAAAAGTGCATCGTCACAACGCTCTCGTCGTCTTTGTGCCTTAAGATATCGCCGACTAAACTGCGCAGTGAGTGCACCGCGATCTTGAACTTTTTATATGCGTGATTGGTTTAGCTGCAGATAGGAAACCCAGAAAGACAACGAGCGGCGTGACCAACGTTACTTGAACAACTCTGTTGGGAAACTGCTGTAGAGCCTGCTTTGAAAAAAGCGGCTCCGATCCATACTCGAGAGCCGAACTAATGGCGGTCGCAGCGCTGCCATTTCTTCTGCAGCAGCCACTCCGGGAACTGCACGGCTGCACATACTGGTTCAGGTAGATGTCGCGCGACATTTTTGAAACATTTTTGACAATGTTATAAACGACCGTTTCTCATTAATAGTACGTACCTTTGATCTCGCAAATACTGCAAAACATTCGCTGTAGTGAAATGCAGTTGCAGGGCCCCTCCATAGTTGGCGCCAGCGTGCAAGTACGTTCTCTCGTTGCAAGAGATCGCAAGAACTCGGTTGTAAGCAGTGGCGAGTGTGTAACCAGCCTTTATTCGCTCCATGGGGTCCAACCCTTATACCTCCTTGAGACATAAGCGGTAAGGCACCTTTGATGCAGAGGGGTCAGGGTACTACCGACACTATTGAGTTGACAGTTACAACTTACAAGTATACATCGGTAAATTAAGAGGTGACTTCCAATGTGGTTTTGAACGACAGGGGACTTAAAGGGCTCCTGAAAAGAGAGAAAGAAAAGTATTTTTTGAAACAGTCTGGTTAGGGACACGCGCGTCAAAACATAAATTTTACGCGAAAAAAATTTTTAGAGCAATATTGACGGTGAGAAATTTATTTGAAATTCTGCGTGCAAAGTCCACGACGTCATTGAGTGGTCATTCGTTCTTTCGACCTCAATGTGAAGGTGAAGCCGACCCACCTCTCCTCCACGCGCTCGAGATGCTTAGAGAGAAAACAAGTGGAAAGGAGATGACTACACGACAAAATCGCGTCTCGCGCTGTCCATATTGCTCTAAATTTGTTTTTTCTTTTGGCGTAAAATTATCTTTTTTACACGCGTGTCCGAACCAGACTGTTGAAAAAAAATCATTTGTTTCTCTTTCTGGGGCCCTTTAAATGGAACTCAGACAGTGCGATATTAAAAATGAAAACGACAATAGAAGAGAAGTTAAAGCACGCGTCGTTTGTCAATGCTGTCGAAGCAGTATGAAGGGAAATGTAAGAGCTACACTGTCTGCCGCGGAGAATAAAGAATGAAATAATTTCATCGCTGAGCTGCATCTTGAAATAGCACGATGTTTTGGGATGATTTAAAGGAATCAATCCTCTTTCTAATCGGCAGTAATGACGTACAAGTACATTTGTCAACGTTTTTTCATAAAGAAACGCTGACCCTTTTTTCGTGTTTGTTGTCTTTCTGTACTTGTTCCTAGTATTTCCCTCAAACACCGCTCAAACTGTTGAGATTCAGAAAGAAGTTCCGCTAAAGAGCCACGTAATGGCAGTCGTCGTTACTAAGAGGAAGAAAGTCCAGTCGCAAAGCGGATCGTCGCAACCCTTTTAGGGGTCCCGATAAGATTTTTTTTTAATCTCCTCATTTTATTTTTTGTTTATTTTGCGTTTTGTTTGAAAGTTCAACCGGTATTTCCTCAAAACGTGACAACTCGTGAAGACTAAACGTAGACCAGCTTTCTGTACATTCACATCACTCAAAGTTCGTTACATGTGAGCTTTGCTTAAAATTGCGTATAGGGTGTCCACAAGAAATCCGCGCTCTAAAACGAGCCGGCAAAATCTGCACCCGCGCATAGAGAGCTCCAACTTTCCCCCAATATGCAATTGGGTGGTGAATTTCACCTGCTGGGATATCAAGGCGTAATTCTTTTACTGAAAAAAAAAATGACACCGAAGCTTGTCAGGGTCAGCGGCGGGCGTGTTCGCTGACTACAGACAGCGAGCGGACGACAGCGTGTTTGTACGTTGCGCCAATTCTAGCTAAAAGTATTTAGACGAGCTTCTGTTCGAAGCGCGCATCTCCGCACGTGGCCACACTCACGTAGCTTCTAAATCTTCTACACGTTTTTTGCGCGATAATTTCGAGCACACTTTCCGAACTTGACAAGGTGATCATTTATATTATGCATTTTATCTTGACTAATTTCGTTTAAATCCTTCTTCAGTAAAAAAAAAATAATAAAATACAATTGTAGGTTCTTGTTGTTTGGTCTCTTTAAGTCTTCTTACTTTATATCCTATAGCGCTAGGCGACAGCTTTAGAAAGGCAAGGCGGGACGTGTCCGGTGCATCTCATTATCGCTCCACCGCCAATCAGATTGCGTCGTTGGCCGCAAAGAATGTCGAAGAACCAATCATGACGTAGGAAGCGTGAGCATTCTACACTCTCAAGAAAAAAGGGTGTAAAAGGGTGTATCGTTACACCCTTCGTCCCATATAATGCACCTCAAAACTTCAATTCGACGTACAGCGCCCTACAGTCGAACAGACGGCCCGAAATATTTCGAGGGCTTGATAGCCGTGTGGTACAACTTATTAAAATAGCTAATGTACGTTTTACTGAATACAGAAAAAACATAATCGGGGTTTTCTTGGCCCTACTGTAAAAACTCAGTGTTTTCTTTATGTGGTCTTTGATACGTACTTTAACTATTTGAAAAGTTATATCGCACCGTTATCAAGTCCCTCGTAAAATTTGGGGCCGTCTGTTCGACTATAGAGACTCTGTACGTCGAAATGAATTTTAGGGAGTATTATATGGGACAAAAGGTGTAACGATACACCCTCTTACACCCTTTGTCTTGAAAGTGTATAAGCCGCGCTCTGCACTCTTAAGATGTATATGTAAACCAAAGCGCGGTTCACAAATAAGTATCTTCGGAATCGTTTGACGTCCTCTTGAGCGCGCCTTTTATTACATTTCTTTCGCAAACATGTAGACAATAGAACTGACTTGCACACGCAGACAGTTCGAAATGTAAAAAAAAAGTTTTGATTTAAGGAACATTTTTTACCCGAAACTACTTTGGCCGTTTGTCTTTGCCTTAAAAAGACAAAAAGAAAAAAATCCATATTTGAGATTGCGAACGCCATCAAATCTTGTGCCATATTTTCATTTTCTTTCGCTTCATGGTACCTGGATCGATCAAAAAAAAATAATAAACCGGGCTTTCTTTTCCGCGAGTACGAGGGGCGTTCATAAAGTTCGGATCATTGTCACGAAGGGATAGAGATTGATCAATCAAACTCGAGTAGGAGTTGAAACTTCCTCTACATGTTCGCCACCAAGCGTTACCCACTCTTTCCAGCGATGGATCACATGCCGGAGGCCATTGTTTTAGAACTCCTCGTTTTGAGTGTTTAGGAATCGCTCCACTTTAGCAATCACTTGGTTGTCGTCCTTGAAATGCTTTCCTCTTGTTTGGCCGCAGTGGAAGCGTCAGCGCCATTTAACCACAGTTTCATAAACTTGGGCGTTGTCCCAGAACCACGCTCCCAGATTGAAATGAATATCCTTGGCATTGCTTCCCTTCGAATGAAAAAAAAAAACAAAAAAACTGATCACTGCATGTGCTTGGAACCAACGGGTGGTGCCATTTTAGTTTCGACTCCCTAGCGGCGTTCCGCGCTACTATAGCACGCGATGTGTACACTGTACGGAAACTAGAGGGACGAGCGCTCATGTGGATGCCTGTTTTGTTCCGCTTTCTTAAATTTTTTGTGCCGATAATACGAACTTTATGAACGCCCCTCGTATAAATAAACTACGCGCCGGCAGAAAGCTGAAAATCCGTGAGAACGTGATGCTAGTGATGGTCATAAAAAAGGAAAGTTTGAGCAAATGACATTGCGTTAATCGAAATACACAAAATAAAATAACACCACGCAATATTTTTTTTGCTTTTGTTTTTGCCAGTAAGAGAACTAGTGTTTAAACTTACAAAAACAACAGCTACAACAAAAACAACGACAACAACAAAAACAATCAACAACCACAATAACAACAACTTCGGTTTATGGATTCCCGCGGAGAATCAATGGCAGCCAAGCAGTTAGACGACTGCTTGGCTGTCATTGAAGCCATTTAGAGGCAAGTGCTCTCCATTGTGTGAGTTTGACCGTGATTAAACTCTGTGCGGACAGCAAGTTGTCTGCTCCTTGCGGACGAGTTGCGGTGACGTCAGAATGACGCCGAGCTCTGATTGGCTTCGGTTGAAAGGACGGTGCAAGACGTCAATGCTAGATGCCTTGAGGTTTACCTACCATTTGTTTTAATAAGTCAATGAGAGTCGGCCTTCTGACATCATCGCAACCTCTATGCAAATAGCAGACAAACTCGCGCTCCGCATAAACAGCGGCTCTCCCTCTCGTCTTGCGCTCACTACCGCCATCTGGTGCAAACATTTCCCACCTTCAGGTTGAATACACCCGAGCAGTTCCCGCCGGCGCTCACAAGGCGTCACTAGCTGTCCACGGCCTTCATGCTTCGTCCCACCCTGCAATGAGGGCAAAAACTACGGGACGACCAAGGGCCCTAATCTGGACACTTGGCGAAAAAGTCGGCGAGAAATCTGGTGGCCGTGATTGGCCAGCTCCGCACTTGACCTTGGCGCCGGCCAATCATAGCCGCGGGATTTCTCGCCGACGTTTCGCCAAGTGTCCAGATTAGGGCCCCAATCAATCACCAGCCAGTTTGAAAGCACGTGGTTTGTCACTCCGACTGGCGTCTCAGTGAGCGAGTCTCGGGGTGCGGTGATGCACGTCGAAGCAACACGTAATACCTAACTGGCTCGTGATTGGACCTGGCGTCCCGGAGCTATTGCCCTTAAGCTCACCCCAGGGTGAAACCAGGGTTGTAAAGTAACTAATTAGACAGATGTAAGTTACTGTAATCAGTTATATTTTCAATAACTAAATATGAAAGATGATTGTTGGCAGCTATCCCGAATTTCATCTGAACTCGCGGGAAACGGTTTTCTGTAATCCAGAATTGTTTGAACTGTGCGCGACATGTAGAACGAAAAGATATCTCCTGACGTTCCTGACACTGTGCCCGAAGCTCAAGAAGTCGGATTCTCGAATCGTAACGATCGCGAATTGCTCCCACGTCTAAACAAAGCATCAAAATGGCGGCTCCCGTGCGAAAATCGGAGGAAGGAGTGGCGACACTCCAAACGAAGTTTATTTAATGAACTTAGTCCTAACCGCCGTTCGCAGACATCCAAAATACACCCGATACGCATATTGACGTGTTCTGCCTTCAATCGACGTGGCTTACTATTAGATTCTTACGGTATTTAGCGTGCCGTTTGATACGGCGGTCGGGTTGGTAAAATAAAGGAACGCGTTTCCAAAACGGAGAGTAATGGAGTCTTCGGACCGTGGACATTAAGTAGTTGGAGTAACGCGGCAGCCTGTGTTGAAATAAAAGATGCTGAGTCACGCTTTACTCTCGCTTTGCCGGGTCCTCGCGGAAGCCTTCTGGTTGGCGCCATTTCAAGCATAGGATGCACGCGACGCGTGCTTTGCCAATAGCGCTTAGAAGACGAAGGCCTGCGCATGACGTCATCGTTAGTGAATCCCCGACGCGTCCCAAGCGGAAACCCACGCTGCAGCTCAAGCGAGAGACGCCTCAAAGCGGAACACGAAGAGCCGTGTATTGGGAGAGTTCGGCCATTCATTAGTTTGAATAGGCGAGCATGTCGTGGCCAATCACAGGCCTTCAAAACAGCCCCTAGCGGTGGTCACTGAGCTCTGAAAAGCTGCAACTCATTTAGGCCGTTTTAGCGTCGCTAGAGTAAAAAGCTATAACTCTTGATGACTGAAAACTTGGCGCATGTGAGGTTTTCGTCACGTCCATATTCAACGGTACAATAAACGAACGTGCGCTCCAAACAAGAGCAGACTGCGTAGTTGCGATCATTGCTGCTGATTTGCTATTGATGCAATTGTCACCGAGACGCCGAGATTGAACCAAATTTGATTCAACGCTTCTATTTCACGCTTTAAATGTCGTTTCCAATATTACTATGACGTCGCAGTCTGCTGATTGGTCGACGCTGTGTCGCACTTTTAGTTTACGCTCTGATCGCGGGGAGAATATTCGGCGCTGGTGGCGGCCTTTGCTCCGTATTTTTGTGCACTGTCGGGCACATAGCGCGAATACGACGTCGGCGCTTTTCAGCATGAGGGATATACGTGCCAAACGAACGAAGGACATCTGGAAACCAAGAGAGACGGCAAGAACTACGCAGTAACACTGGATCAGTAACTACCCGTGCATGTACGATCAAAATAAATTGAAGGCCAC
>JAZHYW010046228.1:0-30695 GCA_037355805.1 Ixodes ricinus | reverse complement strand
CTCACCAACGAAAGGTCACCATAACCGAATGATGAGTCCACAGAAGCGTCCAGCCACTAAACCAACTATCGCCTGCTTCTCATCCGAGCATCAGTCGACCCTAGTGTCTTATGCATTCCACACTGGCGATCCTGGTGACCTGGTCACAGCTCTGCTCCAGGCCAAACCGCCAATTACCGCGTCCGAAGTATGTCCGTTCTGGAAAGACATCGTGGAGTCTCGTGGCTTTCGGGACCTGCTTGTCGATGCAGCCAGCTCGACGAACCTGGACGTCTTTTTTCCCGGTGGAGTTTGAAGAGGAAGGAAATTCGTCTGCTGACCCAGCAGGCGGATTTCTTTAAGTTCCTTCGAATGCCACATCCGTAAAATGGACACGTTGCGCTTCGCTTAGTTTGCAGAACAATAGCGTCTCATAACACTCAATTGCATTTCCATATGTATTGGGCAACTGAGAGCACAATAACCAGCGACCTGAGCGAAATGGCAGAACATTCAGTCGAATCTCGTTAATTCGAACTCGAGTGGGGACTGAAAATTCGTTTCAATAAAGCAAAGTTTGAATTACCGGGAGTTTCCTCCGATATAGATGCGATCAGGGGCGGATTTAGAAGGGGGGCCGGATGTCCTGACCCCCTCTTGATTTCTGCATGTGTAAAATTTAGGGCGTGAAACGAGGGAGAGAGGGAGGGGTTCTTAAACAAATGGTACGCTTACCAACACCTGACCCCCCCCCCCCCTCAGGAAATTCCTGCATCCGCCCCTGGATGCGATATCAGCTGGACGTTAGTTTGAATTATCCGCAAGTTTGAATTAAGAGAGTTTGAATTAACGAGATTCGACTTATTTCATTGGTGTAGTGAATGACTTTTATTAGTTTTTTCAGCGCGATGGAGATATTCATATTGTTGTGCGTGATCAGCAGATATTGATGGTTGGAAGTTACGACGTCAGACCGAATGCCCTCCAGACTTCTCCGTCAGACTCACAAGGAACAAGCCTATTCGGGGACGCAAAATTACCATAATGTGCCTGGAGCTAGTGGTGTGCCAAAGTTTATTGTGTCACGTGTTAACGAAAATTTTGTTTCACGACAACTGCTCCCTGGAAATAATTCCAAAATCATTCAACAATACAATGTTCTTTTTTTGTTGAGACACATTAGAATCAGGAGAGCTTCTTTATTATCCCTTTGCTTTTTCTGCAGGACATCCACTTTCCAACAATGTCGACGCTTTTTCATTTCGGCAGAGCCGGCTTCGCAACGTTTGTTGTAGCGCTGGAGCCTTTGCCAAAAGAAGTTATCCTCTTCTTGCCACCCGGCATCTACATCTGCTTAGTTCTTTTAGCTCGCTTCATTCTTTACTCCCTGATCAGTTTCTTCGTGACGTACATAAAATCCATGGGATTATTCCAGGTTTACACTCGCTCTTTGAACCTCTGGTGGCGTCCCTGGTTCAGTAAGCCTACCCCCTGCCTCTGGACGCTGAAGATGCTCACGCGTTCATGATTCTTTTCAGGGTATGGTGTCCGACGGTAGCAATACCGGCCACAGGGTACAAAGGAGTCGTCACATCCCTCTCTGTGTAACGTACCGCTCAGCGGCGAATTAAAAACCGCTATGGCAGAGGGCTCAGCTGCTCGCTTCGTAAACTTCCTCAAGCAGGAACAGGGCCACACGGTGATGTCGTCGAGGCATGTAACGCAAACCCGGAAATTCCTACCAGGTTTTTTTTTCTCGACCGCTCGGACAGATTAGATAAGTTGCGTGTCAAAGAGGGCACGGAGGCATTGTTCGTTTTAAGGCTTAGTCGCGACGAGGCTGCAAGTCTCGGCGGACGCTCTCTTTCGCGCCGGTTACATTCTGACAAATGCGCTTCTGCCTTCCGTAATCACGGGACCTGAATTAAGATCGAGTTTGCCGTACTTCATCCCTAAACTCTTCAGTCGTGCTTTTGAAACTGGTCTGTCTGGACTTGCGGAACGGGTCACTGAGTTCAACAATAAGATTAAGCTTGAATTTCAAGTACGACCTTCCACCGGGCTTCGTCATTTGTGCGGTCGGAATCGTCCTCGGCTTGATGGATTTCACAGTTAGTCACGTGGTCACCCACTTCCGCCAAATGCTCCCTTGCGTAGTTCCGCACGGTGTTCTGCCAGGCCTGGTAATTATCACGCCTTCGAGCAACACCAGTACCTTACATGCCTTGCACGTGACGTCATATGGCACCGCACCAGTCACCATTGATCCGCACCATTTTTGTGCTCAGTATCTTCTGCAGCATTCATTTCGCGCCATCAAGTTAGTTCTTCTCGGCAAGGCTTGCCGAGGAAAAGAAATTCGATAGTGCAAATTATGTATGCTGCAGAAGGCATGGGCACCGGAGCATGGTTCGGAGCAATGGCGACTGATGTGACGTCAGTGCAAGCTTATACACTACAGTGCAAATGACAAGGGCAAGAAAAAGCCCATCAGATTATTTTAGTTCAATGCAAGCCATAGCTGCTGGAACCGCAGAAGTAGAGAGGACCATTAAACTGATGGTCAGTCGTGCTTTAGGACATCCGATGGTTTGATAGATTGGGGAGCATGTGTCGGTGTGAATTTGTAACCACACAATGACTTCTCCCAAAAAAGAAAAAGAAGTAGAGTACAAAGTTATAAACTTCATTCTGTACCCAGTATAATTTTTTGAAAAGGCCGGAAGAATTAGCGAGCCTTCTCAAATATCCGTGGAAAGTAATTCGCCTCTGTAGGAAGACTCCTTCTACGGCTGGCTACAATTTTTTTAACAATTTCTTAAACTCGTTATTTTTCGGTGTCCAGCTGCCGCGAGACTCTTATGGTGTACGGTATTATCGAGGCCTGCGTGCTAGCTCACTGCCGGTAAGATCATGGCCAAGTACTGGGCCAGCGGTGAGCCACTGTCTTATTGTCAAGAAGGTGAGAACGTACCCGCAGAAAACCCACGTCCATGTCCCATAGAAAGCGCTGCAAACCACCAGACTGTGCCGCTAAATCGGTCAGAGTAAACAATCATTAATAGAGTTTTAGGGTACTGTTTTTGCACATCCGATACGGTATGGTTGGCCTTCCGGTACGCACTGCGCATGTGGGAGTCTTCTCGGGTAGCGCATGTGCAGTTCTGTTCCGGAAAGCCCATCGTACCGCATTGAATATGCAACAATGGTTCCCTAAAACCGTCTAATGATGTTCGAACAGATGGTGCCTAGGCTTACTTGTCTTAGAAAGTGTTCGATTACGTGCATGTTCAGTATCGGCACCAGGGAATTACTGCAGTTCCGGTACTCCTGGTTTCGATATTAAAGTATAGTTACTGAAACGGCAAAATTCTTTAACCTGAGCAACGATATCAACGCTGTGGTAGGTTTTAATGTTCTCCATATCAAGTTTACCACACATCTAGGTCTCGTCGTCGACCTGGCCAGTGAAGCAGTTTAACACACCTCAACTGTCTCGATAAAAAAAAGTCGTTACTTAAACAGCAAAATGTTTTAACCCGAGCTACGAGATCAACGCAGTGGAGGGAGTTCTCCGAAACACGTTTTACACACATAGAGGTCTCGTCGTTGACGGAGCCAGTGAAGTACTGTGCAAGCTACTCCGCCTGAACCCACTCAATGGAGCTCAGGTATAGGCACCCGTTCCACATATCTTCGAAACAATGGCATTATCAGAGGAGTCCCTTGATGATATTTTGTCACTCATCTGTCGGAGTACATTGAGCCACAAATGCGTTATGGTAGTTATGCACCAGCACTGGAGAACTAATCAGCTCGCGGACGAAGCACGACCTAGAAACAGGGTAGCTCTTATATTTTAAACCCTATACCGAATGACAGCCTAAATGTGGACCTAAGTTTTTCAGCTCACAAAGGTTCTGAGAATGTGCAGGTTCCGCATGCCCAACATCTTGGTCACGTGGCAAAGTACTGTGAGGTAAAAAGTAACATAAAAAATGCGGGAAAACCACATCTTGCCAATGTGTTCCCCGACAGAGGTGTGCCAGATGTGAAGGACAGTGCACATTCCGCTGACTGTGTAAACTTCAAGGTGTGTCGTGCAGCTCTTTCACGTTCAAACGTATTCCTTCGGGGTCGGAAACAGGCTCCATGAGCAGCGGATCCAAATCCATCTCCCGAGGCAATTTCCAAAGCTGACCGTAAGAATCATTAGTAAAGCTTTGTGGAACACGAAAGATGGCCACACAAAGGGGTTCATAACATCAAACAGGCACACAAACTTTATAAAAATATCTTCGACGAGTAAAGGTCCTCCCTACCTTCACCTGCACCGAAAACCATCATAGCACTTGATAAAAAAGCGAGCTATTGTGAAGCCTTCCGCGAAATAAAACCACTGCAGAATGGCAAAATCAAATCGGAACCTGCGCAAGTCAGTAAGGAAGACATGCCACAAGGTGACATGTCCCAAAAGAAAATAGAAAAAGGCTAACGTCGCTGGCGTCGATGGCGGCGAAGCAGCAGGATCGAACTCTGGGGCGAGACTGACTCCGGCTCGCCACGCGGAGCCCGTTATGTAGACGCGTGGGCTTTTGGAACAATCGGTGTAGAAGGTTCGGCGCCGCTAGAACATTCTAACCTCGAATAAGCAACAGGGTTTTCGAATTTACCAGAACGCGACATTACAGAAACAACAAAAAGCTGTATCCGCGGAAAGGCATCGAATCTCGGCTTTTCGCGTGGGAGGCAAGCACGATAACCGTTAAGCTACGTGTTACCTACTTGGCCAGCTGTGCCCGCGGCACTATGACAGGAAGGCGCGACTTCGTACCGTTGCCGTAAGTGACCACGTAATGATTCTCCGATCTGCTCGAAAGAACACACTATGAAGTTGTTGAGATCAACCCCACAAATCATACACAAACGTTAAAAAAAGAAAGATTACGCTTTGAATAAGCCTGGAAGAAACAACCATGTAAAATGTTTTACTCAAAGCTAATGAAACTTTTCGTTGAAAGAAGCGAAAGTCGTCAACATGAAGTTACTTATCTAAATTCGAAAGTGCGAAGAAATCAGTCAAAACTTTGAATGTAGCGTAGAGAAAATCTTGAACCTTTCAGTGACCCCAAGATTCCAGGACACGCGCGCGCCGCCACTACTTGCGCTATCTCTCGGCCATCGTAGCGCCGGCGCTCGCAACTTCAATTAATCGAGCAATCTTTATTTTATACATGGTAAACTAATGCCACGATTGGCTTGCACTTTTGTGTCATTTTTTGCATCTTTCTTTTCATATGCACGCCGAATTTTCTGACCACGGGCTTATAATAAATTTCGCGAAAATCCAACCAAACTTTTACTCTTTGGGTTCTATGGCAAACAACCGAAAAACCACACGCTCTTTTCGAAATTCGATGCAAACCCTAAGAGAACGACTCTATCAGTTTACTTACATTTTTGTATATATATATAGCCAAAGACTCTCTAGCTCCATGGCAGCACTTTTTTTATTTTAAACTTAATGAAGTATAAAGCAGTTCGCAAGACTTTAGATTTTAAAAAGCCGCAGTTGATGAGGCGACTCATCAACTGCGGCCAAGGAAAAAAAATCGAAAAGGGGAGAAAAAGGGAGAAGGAAAGAACCCGCTTGAAATTACTGCTTTAGGCGCCACCGAGGGGCGGTGGCGCCTAAAGCTAATTTCGTTGCTAGCCCGAATGTCTCGGGAACTTGGCATTAGATTTGTTTTTAAAAGAACGTGAAAGTTACACTAATGCGGTTTGTGCAGGTGAGTTATACGGCTAAGGGGACATAGTGTAGGGGGTTAATCGTGACGATCAGGCAGCTAATTAACTAAATGATGTTAAATATGTTTTATTTATCGAAAATAAACATGTAGTTCGAATTAGAAACCTGCTGAGCGTCATCGAAAACCACTAAATCAGTCACTATTAGAGAAACTTACATCGCGTGGGAAGCACGGTGGACCACTGAGGGTCGGCAAGTTTCTAATTTGAACCATCTATATATTTTTCTAATAAAAAAAGTTCATTAAGAATTTCCGATTATTTCGACTTTTCGCGACGATTAGCCTCTATATTATGTTTCACGGCTTTTTTTAACACAATGTTAGAGCTTAAAAAGAAACATCCTGTCTATATATAATCGGCTATCTTACCTTCTTAACAATGGCGATTGCTCTTGCCGGATCCTTCTTATCCTTCTCGAGCTGCAGAAACAATATATATGTATATAAAGCTTCTTGGTCAGTGGCGTTGCGTGCGAGTGCACTTTGGTCCCACTAGTGCCAGTAAGCTTGTGTCAGGAAAGAAACATTCCTACTCGATACGCAACGAGCCGTTGAGCCTACCATGCTTTTCAGAAAATCGCTATAGATCATAAAATGTTTTATGTTTTCATGCGTGCGTTACCGACACCTGATCCAATCAAGAGCGAAAAAGGCTTCTTGACATCGCAATTTTAGTCTGTCCGTATGTGTTTGTGTTGCAGCTGGTTTTTGGCCTTGGTGGAGCTTGATATGAAACCGAGTATAACTAACTCTCGCTTTTATACCTGGCCGCCCATTGCTTTGTTTTTAGCCCAACGTAGTGTGAGTCGAAGTATATGGCACGACTAACAACCGATGTTTGTTCGCCTCAGAAACTCAATCAGCATTTTGGCAATCAGTAACACTAGCGCCTGGCTCTCACTCTTGCGTTCGACCATAGGGCCGACCGGCTTTTAAGCCCCTTGGAACTGTTTAGTACGACTATAGTTGGCCATAAAGTCACAAGTGACTTTTAAGAGGTCACAAGTGGCGTTAGAACTACAGCCTTAACGCTCGTAGAAGGTTGGGGTGCATCTGTGACCTGTGCGCGCAGTGTTTATATAGTTTGTCGCTCTGGTTTGACGACGTCCTCATGTGCCATTAAAATATGAAGGTCAATCCGCTTCTGCCTTACTGATATCTGACTCTTCAAATATTACAGACATGTATATGGATTGAGCGTGGCCGATAGACAAAGCTTATGGGCCACCAGATCCAACCGCGCTTGCGATAACACAAACTTCGCGAAATAGGGTGTTTAATTTGAAGGGTTGGGATACCACCAAACCAGGGTTCACAGGCCATTGGCATCCTTAATAATCCGCTTCGCCATCTAATCAAAAACGGCTATGTCAATTAAAAAAAAAAAAAGAAGAATAAACTGCAACATTACAATGGTCATTCGGTCATTCGGAAAACATGTTGTTGTTTTTTTGGGGGGAAAGCACGGAATGCTTTTTAATGGAAACGGCCCTAATCCTAATCTTCGTCCGTCCTTCTTGTCCTCGCATGTATGTACACGCTGAATTGCGCGGGAAAATAGCGTCACGGAACGTCATGATATCCCGCGACACAACGTGACCTTATACCATGATGTCACGCCTTCACATTCTGTTTTCACGTCACGTGACCACGTCGCAAGACGTCAAGTCACATGATGTCAATTTGTCCGCTCAATTTGGCGGGGAAAATAACGTCACGTCACGACTTGGCATCGTCGCGTCAGGTCAGTAGAGCATGTCGCTTGAAGTCAAGCCGCCTGACGTCAGGTCGCTTGATGTCGATTTCCCTGCTAAATTTTGCGGTAAGTTAATAAACAAAATGTTCCCGTTCACTTTCTAAAACGACAGTTTAATGTGTTCTAAACAAACTCGAGCGATCGTCACTTAATAGGACAATCCATGCAATATAGGACTCTCTCTAGATAAAGGTATAGCTGGCCTTTTTGTCGATATATGATTACATCTCTTCGAACGCCCTGACAAACGTCAAGTTCCTAGATTTCGAGCAATACCTCCCACGTCGTGCGCAGGCCACGCCTTTTAAAGGGTGCATTCCGAGTCCTAATTGGTTGTAACAAATATTGTTCAAATAAACCAGTAAACTGGAGTTCGGTCAAATATTTCACAAAGGTGCTTTAAGATGTTGCATTTATCATGCTCAAATTTCATGCGTGTAAATTTTAAAAAAGAGAAAAAAAGCAACGTTTAAGCGTAATAATTTTTTTTTATTTTTCTGTGCAGATGGAGGAAAAGGTAAAACCCGGTTGGTTGTCACCGCATTTCACAATTGACGCGACAATGAAACAAAAAAACAAGTGGAATATACTTTGAGATGAACATCCGAAAGCAGGTCGAGCAGACACAAGCGTGAATAAGGAGAGGCAACCAGACAGATTTTTCTTTTTTTTTTTCTTTTCCCCTTTTTTATCATAGTGCACACACACACACACTCACACACACACACACACACAATGAATTTTTAGTCTTAAAAATGTTTTCCTAACTGCCACACTCATGGAATTTGAGTATGATGAATGCATCACCTAAAGACAGCTTATTGGAAAGTTTTGATGCACTGCGTTCATTGGTTCATTTATACCAATTCAGTTTACGCCCGACATGCGCTCAGGAACACACTGTATATATCGAATTCCCTCGAGCAAACCAGGCTGTAAGTTTGTGAATGTTCATGCTTACGTCACGGAGGTGCTTCACAACGTCGTCCAGTTCTTTTCGCGAATGGGCCAGCTGTAAGAGACGGTAGATGGCGGGGTCATATCATTCGCGTTAGAGTTCTTGTATTGGCTCCCTCCGGGAGCAAGACTTGCGCGTCTGTTTTCCACGTGCCGCCGCTCCACTATTCGCCGAGATCGATCACGTCAGGAGCAAAGAATCCAGCGCCGTGCAGGAAAACCGCCGATACGGTCGCTTCGCAGACGCATGTTCATCTACTCTTGCCTCCTCCTCCTACTTTCTTGTTTTCCATGAGCGGCGGCGCGCGGCGCCACTATTCGCCGAGATCGATCACGTGAGGAGCAAAGAATCCAAGGCCGTATGAGAAAGCCGGCGCTACGGCCACCCCCCGAGGATGAACGCGCAACTCCGACTCCCATGGGGGAGCCAGGGTTGCGTGTGCATTCAGGAATTCTAATTCGCGTTCGTCTTACAAAAAAAAAAAATAGTGTCGTTCATGCTTTTGAGCTTTTGAAATGCTTCTCGTCGGTTTCGAGAGATTTAATGTTGAGTGTTTTCGGATCCTGCTCGTCTATTAATTTGAGCATTTACTCATTAACCTAGTTAAAAATAAAAGCCCCGAACACGCAATCCTCCCTGCTTCTCCTTCTTTTACTTTTTTTTTTTTGTTTGGAACAGTTGAACAATATTAAAACTGCAGCGCAGGGGAATATGTTTGGGAATGCTCTTGGATGTAAGGATTTCAATCAGCTTCGTGGGATATACCTACGCATATGGGAATGGAGAGACATACAATGTCAAGGGGTTATCTAAAGTTAAGAGAAAGCGCCGTTTTACGTCTTCGCTGTCTTCGTCGGCATTGGTTCGTGGTGGCTTATGGTTCCGTACCTGCAGCATAAAAACAAAAACAAAACAAAACAAAAACCTATATATATATATATATATATATATATAGAGAGAGAGAGAGAGAGAGAGAGAGAGAGAGTTTTCGTGCTACTGCCAGACCTCTAAGCATTTTATTTCGGTCTATCGTTGCCTTATACAGACTCAAACCAGTCACCGAAAGCTCAGGGGTTCAGCTGAGAACAACTAACAATTACTTTACACAGTTTACAGCAAATTAGATTTGGTCGTTAACCGATTAGAACACCGATGAAGGAACGACGAAGTAAGAAACATGGACATGAGAAGCCTCGTCCCTCAATGATTCTAAGAATTTTCACGGGTTTCTAAAGTCATCCTGCGTTCATTCGTCCGTTCACGTCCCGTGACGCTGATTCGCGTCTCATAGGTGGCGTCAGTTACCGCCTGTTACGAAGCGTCCAGATGCGGCTACACATTCACCCGTTCAATGGTTCCCTTCATATAACTTCGAAGCTTCTGCTGCCAAATGAGAGTGAATAGGTTATTTCTTGTTATTTACTGTTGTTACTTTTTATTTGAACCCACAGCGCCGTCAGGTTTGTTCAGTGCTAGGCAGCGCAAGCATGCAGTAAACGAACTTGCACTAAAAAACTTTTAGCCCCTCCACTTTGGTAAAGAAGGAAGACGAGCGAAGCTGTTCTATGATGGAAATGAAGTAATGGCCGGCCGCAAATCGGCAAGCCAGAGTGGAAAGGCTCGAAAGGTTGCGCCATCTATGAGTGACGGTGGCAAGCGGACAACCGGCAAACACAACACTCTGGACAGCTACCGCCATCTATGAGCGATACCGGCAACCAGAGTTTTGTGTCGACATTTCTTTGCGAGGGACACGATCCTGGGGAAACTGCTCCGCTGTAAAAGAAGTCCTCATTTGTGGCAAAAACGTTCTCCTTAGCTGATTCTGCTCTGCTAATCCGGGGTCACACTCCTCAAAAATAGTCTGCAAACACGAATCACCGCAATATCCGTGGTTCGAATGCAGCGCGCCAAGCTTCCTCTTTGAACTCACTGCCATGCGGAATTCGAAGCACGGATCTTGAGGTGATTCGCGTTCGAATCTCTATGCATGAGCGCCTTTCGTATGACGTATGAACAGTGTGACCCCAGCTTTGCGGAGTTCTAGTATATTATGAATATGACCTTTTCGTTCATATATATAACTTTGTGATAGAAAATAAAACAAACTGTTAATGCCAGTGCACATCAGCTCGGAGCGCGTGGAGCGCAAGCTCGCGCTGCAAAACCCGTTGATCCTGGGTTCAATCCATACCTCCGCTCGTTTCGATCTGGATGAGCATCGTTCAGGTGAGCGGCCATGTATCACCACATCGGTTGTACCGCACTGAGGCTTACTAACTTCCGGCTGTATAAGCATTCGCAGAGCATTATTATTATTACTATTGTTTCTTAATACTAGTGGTTTTATATTGCATACTATACCCGTTTTCACCCCAAGAACCGTAGTAAAAAAGGTAGGACTCCTCGCGGAGCACTACTAATTATTTTCTTCTTTATGTGGATAATCAAGATATGTGTAGGTGAATTTTAGAGTATAAATGTTTTCTTATCAAGATGTACACATTTCAAACTCCAAAAGCATCGCTTTTTCCTTCGATAACCAAATCTCGTAAGAGCTACTTCGCGCCGCGTATGAACAATGTGCAAAACTTGCTTTTTTGTTGAGGTGAAAAAGGGTATAGATTTACATTTTAAACGTAGGTTTCTGCGGCGCTTTAAAACTTATCACGTGACTTTGGTGGCCCCACTGCATCATATTACTGCAACAACAACCGCGACAAAGATAGTGACGTTAGGTGACTCGTGTCCGACATTGAGAGTAACAAGTGCTACTTACATCCCTCAGTTGTCGCTTGGCTTTTTCGATGTTATGGAGTGCACAACCTATCTGCGAATCGGGGTAAACAGGACTCGCGAATCAGTTACTTCAGCCCCATAAAATAACGAACACATGGAGCGAAAGCTCGTGCTGCAGAACCCAGGGTTCCCGGGGTGAGGTCCCCACTCCTGCCCGTTTCGATCTGGATGAGCATCGTACCGGCGTGCAGTTGTGCGTCACTATACTCCATCTCAGGAGTTGTGTGCAGCAAAGGCAAACTCATAGGCGCGGGCACGTGCTTTTTGCCTTTGCTGCACGCAACTCATGAGATGGAATATATACTGCGTGATGCGCGTTAAAGACTCCAGGCTATAGCGGTTGGACTGCACTGGCTACATTTTGTCGTCTACTATGGCGTAACCAAACGCCACCTTGAGGCATGACTTACTGCCCACTGCTTAAACATACGCTCAACACAGTAATTTCCGGTAAAATAAAAAAGGAAGCCTTGAAACCTTGAGATGCAACTGGGATTCAGCAATTCGGGGTCTTGTTTCTTCCCCAGTGTGTATGCGATGCGTGAAACGCGTCTTGTACACGCGTGTTCAGCCTCCTATCCCGCCCCTACATCAAAGGTGGTCTCGAAGTGGCTAAAAAATGACGTCACAGAAACCGGAGTTCAATGATGTCGGGAGTCGCGATCCTAAAGGTTTATCCCACACGTCCCGGCAAATAAAAAAAGAATACGAATGATTGCGCTAGTTTCGCTGTCGTCGTGGGGTCCCAACTGCTGGTTGCCGGAGCTTCCGTGGACCGACAAGCTGACAAGCGACCTGATCCACCACCACTGTTGGGATACCGCAAGGATCGTGGCCGGCAACAACGTGACACTTCCTTCACGTCATCGGCCGAAAATCGAGGGACGGTTTTAAAGCGGTAGCTTTACAGGCACGACCACGCCGAAGGTCAAGCCGTCAGGGTCATGTCCTCAAGGTCACGTGATCAAGGTTACACAATGCCGGTGGCTAAAGCTAGAGGTCGCGTTATCAAGGTTAGGTTATTATTGGGGAATTGTAGTAGACCGTTTCCGCAGCCCGCTAAGCACCCGGATAGCGCTCCGTAATCCGTTACGAGACCTTGAACTATGCAGACAAGGCTGCCGGCGCGCATGTGCAGCTGCGGCGTTTTCTTCACGGATACTATAGCAGAGGAGAAAAACGGTCTACTGCAATTCCTAATAGGGAATTCGTAGTAGAACGTTTTTCTCCTCCAGTCGCGTGACCTCCGCACAGGTCGCGTGAGCTCGTAAACGCCGTTCCCGTAAACTGCTTTCACGCGCTGGGGAAAGGGAGAGGGAGAAGGAAAAAAAGAGAGAAAGAGAAAGAGGAAAAGAAAGGGGAGAGGGGTGGAGTAGGGAGATGGAGAGAAAGGGGAAGATGAATAGAGAGGGAAGGAGAAAGTAAGGGGAAGAGAGAGAGAGCCCAACCACGCTCAAGGTCGCGTTTTGAAGGTCACGTAACGGGAGGCCTTTTTTGCACGTCGTCAGGGCGCAGTCACGTGACGACAGGGATTCCGTGATCCTTTGCGTGCCCCTCCACCCTCCCTTCCCCATCTTATACTTCACGACAACTTTTCTTGGCATCTCCTGGGAGAGGAGGAGAGCCCGCGCACAGCTTTATTCAGCGCTCAAAACAGGAGAGGGAACACGTGCCTGTACAGCATTGCCAAGAAAAGTTGTCGCGGAATATACACGAACTCATCTCTGTTACGTCATGGCGCGGTGGTGGCGCGTCGGTCGCACTTCCGGTCTGGGGCTGTGGGCAGAAGTCCCCACGCCAGACGTGTATTCCTGCGTTGTTTTGAAAGGAACCAGACAAAAACCTGCCTTCTCGTCAAAACGCCGCGACTGGGGCCGTACCAAAAGTGTCGAGAAAGGTTTGAAGGTCAGTTTTCACGTGCTCGGTTCGTCCGAGAATCTGGATATGTGCCGTGAAATGGGAAAAGCAGACGCCGTCGGACAACGATTGCTTAGGTGTCGAAGCACTTTGAGTTGAATTCACGGATACTTGTGGTCATCAGATTTATTTGTTTTGTTCCAACATGAACGCCAGAAAACCGCCAAGTTGTGCGGACCACCTGCGGACTACGTTCAGTGCGTCTTCAAGTTCAAACCGTCGGGCTGATTGTTCGAACTGCTCGTCTGCTCTTTCAAACGTTTCTGCTTGTCGTCTGCTCTCTTAAGGCGCGTTACCACCGGCGATGCGATCTAGTCGCGCGATAACTTTCATCGCAAAAGCGACCATCGCGGGCAGAAAAGCGACGCGATTTGAGCAGTCGCTTCCTGACCCGACTTTCTGCGATGCGATATAGTCGCGGAGCGGCTTCGCCAATCAACGGCGTTCGGAGCGAGAGTTTTCAAAGAACGACTCGCCTACGAAGGCGTTGGACTCGCTCATCGCGCACGCCAGTGTGACCATCGAATTTTTTTGCGATGCGATATAGTCGCATCGCGCGACTGCTTACATCGCCGGTGGGAATGCGCCCTTAGACGACGACGGTCCGTAGACCAAATGTTGGCCTGGTACTTGCGATAAGAAGTAAGTGCAGGCCTCAAAAGACTTCAATTTGAAGGTTGGTAAGCAGGCTCGTTGTAAACAGTAGATACAAGGAGATGTTGATCATTGTTACCAGTGACTATCACAGACTTGTAATGCCTAATTCAGTTGGTCCGATTCTGCTTGCGATTTTCAGTATCGACGTCGACCATCTCAGCTACGGTTCACGCTTTTGCAGCCCAAGCGGCGTCGCAACTGAAAATTCCGAGCGAAATTTCATCATGCGCGTCAGGCTTTAGCGTACATTCTGCGGCGTCCACGCGGAATGAATCGCAACATGTCACATTATTGACGCGAAGTTTTGCGGTGTAACGAGCCTCGGTAATTTCGCTGACGCCGCTCAAGATAGTCAGACATCGCCAGGAAGACGTAGAAACAGCAATTCGAACGCGAAAAAGGGCAGGGGACTCACACTGACGCCGACAACATCGCATTTCAATGGGCGATGTTGTTTATGGGCGGCGGCGAGCTTCTTGCCCACACCCCTATCGCGCATGCGCGGCGCCGGTGGCGTCCGCTAGGGGCGCTCCGGGCTGTTTGTAAACATGAGTTAGTGTATAGTTGCTGTTCTTATTTTCACCGCGTTTTCATCTCTCATCTTTTTTTCGCCACAGGCCGTGTTGTGCGCGTTGATATCCAGCTACCACCGAAGCAGTTAAATCTTCCTTTGTGGCTCCCATAGTTTTTCCAAGTAATTATTTTTTTGTTTAATGCGAAAGCATTAATAGTTTCATGCAAAGAGCCCACATCATCAGCTTTGAAACCGCGCCAAACGCCACCTTAATGAAACCACGCGCAAAGCTAGCCAACGGAACCTTTTACACTTCGGTCTCATTGGCTGGCGCGCGTCGACGAGGCTCCCATTGGCCGCTGCTCGTCGGTTTGTGTGGTGTCATCCTGACTGTGTTATCACACTGTTGTGTTATCACTGATCCCCGCGTTCGCTCGCCTCTTATCGGTTGTACGACGCGTGGCAATATATACGGCGCATGGAATAAACCAACGGGTTCGTTCTGCTGCCAACTACGTTGCTGTCTGTTCCTTCCTCGCGTCGCAAGGCACACGACAGTTTGAACGATAGCTCACCCGATGGCGCTGCGTGTTCGCGAGGCAAGGGCTCCACCGTTCCACGCCCAAGGTCAGCGCGTTGTATACGCCGCAGATTAAAGAGGGGAGCAAAGAGCGGCGTGCGTGCTTTCGCATTCACAACTCATAAGAAGTGCCTAGGTCTACCTCGAGCCTTTTTTTTAGAATAGATGTGACCGAAGAATAATTAAATCTCAGTGACTGGTGACATGCAGCAAGCTACATGAGTGCAGTCTTCAAATTTATTTTTCTACTTGCACTTTCTCATCTGCCTTTCACAAATTGTATTCTTATATTGTAACCGTGCTCTGGACTAGTAGGGTTATCCGATGGAGAATATCGGGCGTTGACCTCTCTGCAAATTCTACAAAGCATTTCCTAGACTTTAGAAGTTTCCGAGGTTTATTATTCTCTGAATTCGGGGTTGTTTTATTGGGGTTTATTTTACAACAAATCCTGTTGCCTTTTCGAGATTTTTCACGTACTGCCGAAGAGCGGCTCTTTCGTCGTTATCCGACATTACGCGCGCGGCCCCACCAGCATGGTTGTTTGGAGCAAAAGAAAACCTCCACACGCCCCTACAAAACAAACAAAGAAGAAACAAAAATAAATGAACGAGGAGAAATGCCGCACAAAAGAAACCACAAGAGAAGGGAGAGGGGAACTGGAAGACGAGCACAGCCCGGGGGTGGGGCACGGGTTGTCACATGACCCCTGTTGTCACGTGAATGCGCCCTCACGACGTGCGAAGAAGGCGTACCCACGTAACGCCCGTGGTTGTAGTGAAGCGGAACTTCCGGTTGCGTAAGCTCGTAAGCGCCGATCGAGTAACCTCCGGTCGCGTACGCTCGTAAGCGCCGGTCGCGTAAGCTCCGTTTGCGTAAGCGCGAGACGCGTAAGCTCGTAAGCGCCTGTACGTGAGGGTACCGTGACCTGGCGTCCTTGACGTCTTGTTCGACGTCGTCTTAGAAACCGTCCTTGAAATCTTCCTAGAGGTCGTCCTAGACGTCGTTTTGGAGGTTGTCATAGACGTCATCATCACCGTCGCTCTTGATGTCGTCCTCAACGTCGTCCTAGACACCGTCCTCGATGTGTACGGCATATTACAACCATTTCATCATCGTACCATTTCCTTTCTTAATTGCTTTCCCTAACGATGTTCCTGTAAAGCTACCGAATTTCAACGCGTTTAATCGAATGAACAATGGTGCATACAATTTTTTGTTTAAATGCAGTAAACACGCCAGTCGGAAACGCGTTCTGGGCACTATAAGAAGGGGAAAACAAAGCTAAATTAGAAGTGTTTTGTGGAACAATATTTACTTTAAATAAATTGTAAAATAAAACTCTTTATGTTTTATAATTATGCCAAGCCCCATGTAGTTATAACAAAATGACGGCTTTGTGTTCCCCACACAATAATGTGCAGTGCAAACACGATTTAATAAAGTTGCCACAATTTCATATCCCATTTTTGTTAAAAAGAAAGTTCGACTTACAATCGCCGACAAGTTGCTGTTCGGAGGAGGCATATCCGGATTCGCCTTTTCCTGAAAAGACAACGCTGCGGTAGTGATAATGCAACGAGATATGTGTTGGGTTGTGAGAGTCACCGACAACTTAAGAATCACAGGGCGTGTCGAGACCCGCGATCATCTCATTATCATTCCGCAACCAATCAGATGGCGCCATTAGCCGATAAGAGGGCCGAAGAACCAATCTCAAGGCAGGATAAAGCACGGACTTCATAAGCCACGCCCTCCGTTTCTTAGGTTGACAGTCACTAGAGTAATCTCAGCTGTGTGAAACCCTTCTAAAGGAGTGGGTTTAGTAGTTTATATCGTACCTGCGTTTCTTTTTTTTTTTTTGTAAGACAGAACGGCGTGTTTAGGATACGCTGCATTTTATTGGCATGAAAAGCGGATGTTAGGCTCGTTACATTTATACCTAGTTTTATAGTTACTGCCAGTTTAAAACATTGTATTTCAAATTAGTTGTGTTGCATAAGTGCAACGTTCGAGTGTCACGTGACATCGGGTCAATTTCTCCCCTAAATTTAGCGGGGAAACTGAATTGTTATGCAAGTCCCGTGACGTTAATTTCCCGCTAAAATTAGAAAACCTAAATTCGCCATATGGGTCACGTGACATAGAGTCACGTGACGTCTATTTCCCTGCTAAATTTAGTTGGGAACCCGAATTGGTGTGTATGCCACGGGACGTTAATTTTCATACTATATTTAGTCAAGAAATGTACGTCACGTGACCTATACAGCAATTCAACTTCTCCCTCTAAATCTAGTGTAGAAACTGAATGCGTGTGTAGGTCTCTGACGTCCCAAAATACAACGCTACGCCCGTTGCATTATGGGACGACACAGGCCACGGCTTCCCGAAATGCGGCTTCACAAAATCTAGAGCAACTAGCCAAAATACGTTTCATCCAAAAATTACTTCACAGCCAATCAGACTTGAGGATTAGCTAATAAGTTGCGTTTTGTGAGTGCCAGCGGCTATAGTTATACAGGAAGGCTTCCGAAGTGACTTGTGCCACTTGAGACCAACTCACTCGTTCGATGTACGCCTCCGCTGCCTTCAGGGCTTGGCTCATTTTGTCCAACTGCGCAAACAATCAAACAAAACCAGAACCACAAGCCGTTAACCGCACGTTAACCGTGTAGAATCCTCAGTCACCTCCAAAAATAGTTACGCGTCCGGGTTGGGGTGGGAAACGGGTCAGTCGCGTTCGTTCCTTTGACTTGGTGCTGTTGTGAAAAAAGGAAGCTCTCCACGAAACGTGCCCCAAAACGAAGTCATCTTGGATTCCGTCCGATCGTCAAGATGTGACTGCCGTCGACTGTGACTGTGCTATTTGAGATCTTTCTCAAATATATTCTTTTCGGATAACGCTGCATCATGTGGTACGTACAATATATTGGTCGAATGTTAACACTTTCTAAATTGTATGTCCGTGTCCTGTCCACCGGTAAACACGTTATTTGTGAGCGTGAAAAATGCATGCCTTTCGGCTCCCTTCTGTTGTAATTTATTTTTTGACAGCTACGCGCTTTGTCGTTTGTCATGTGGCGAATCGCGCGGAGCCATCAAAACTTATCGTAAAAATCACACACAAAAACTAGAACTATACTACATTCAAGTCGCATTCGTTCTGTCGCGTGCGTACCCAACAAAAATAGTTTATAGGTTTTTATTGCTTTTTTCTTCTTTCAAATGTGGTACAATGCTTTCTCGATGACCTTGGGAAAATACGTGCACCATGAAACACAAAATACAGCGGGAAAAGATGAGAATTTAGCCGCCAGCATTGTTTGAAACTGAGCCTACGCAGGCTGCGCCTATCGAAATCACAGTCCTCTCGGTTAGGGTTAGCAGGGACGCCGGTGAGAGGCTAGCCTCAAACCCAGTGACTGGGCTCGAAAACGGTTTGCTGCCCCTGGGGTCGAGTGTTTCTTGGAAAGGTGTATATGTAGTGGAGGGTAGAGGTGTGACCCAACACGAGTTATATAGCCAGATGGACGGGCTGTTAAACTTTCACAATGTCGAAACAGCGAACACTGACAGTTTTACAGCGAAGCTGTTTATGGCCAGGGTCCCGTGGATTTTTCGTGTGTGGCAACAGAAAGGACGTCACATGACATCACGGTTTCGTAACATCATGTGACGTCACGGTTTTTCGCGTCATGTGACGTGATATGACGTCACGTATTCGTGACGTCACGACTTCGTGTCACGTGACGTAATTTTCCCCGTTAAATTTAGCGGGAAAATTGACGTCACGTGACACGAAGTCGTGATGTCCCATGACGTCAGGAAGTCGTGACGTCATGAATTTCTTCCGGCTCCTCGGGGCGGCGATAGTCCTCGACATGTGTGTGCGTACCGTTCCTCACTATGATCACCGATCAAGAAAATAAATCTGTCCGTACCTTTGCTCAAAATTATGTGTCACGTCTGTGTCGCGTGCTAAACAGCTTCGCTGGTCATCCACCTTCACAGAGTGGAATGGCTTGTCATGTTCTCTTACTGAGACCAAACACCAGGCGGAGAGGTGAAGGTGAAGAGTTGCCACCTCCACGGTCGTCTACAGTTAAAACCACACCAAAGTCTCCAAAAAAGTGTGAAAGGTGTCGACTTGGCCCGGGGCCTACGTTTCGCGTGTAAAGTACTGTTTCTTTCGTTAAGCGCCCGTCACTGTCTCGAGGTGTGCTAAAGATAGCTCAGCAGGTCACCAAGTCAAGCAGCACTGAAAGGGGCCGTGGAAGGGTACATAGGCTGATCCAACTTTGACGACAGGGAGGCACGAACTGAGCTAGGCTTTGAGTGAAGCCTCAGCATCCTGCCGAGGCGTCACCTCAGCGGGGTACACTGCTCATAGGAGCGGGAACTTCCCGCTCCTTTTTCCTGTGCACTACTGTATCACGTGTTCTACGCTCTGCTTTCAGCCATGTCTCGCCGGCCGACCGGCCGGTCCTCTGCGGAGCACAGCGGGCCGCGCTGCTTGTAGGAATGCGCTGCGTGTACGTGAATGCTTTCGGATACCTACACGTAAGCAGTCTTAAGTGTGCTCCTGTAATTTTTTAATTATGGTCCCGGGTGTTGCGGGGTCTCGGGAAAGAACAGCCCCGCGCACCTTCTTTGGTAATTATACTTCGCCTCACCTCACCTTAGCATGGGCTATTGTTAGCCGCGCATGCTAAAAGCGCGAGCTAGTTGCGTTAGATGAAGCCTCGGCGGCTGCATGAGCGCTCGTGCAGCGAGTGCTCCAGTCAATTGGCAGTCGAGGCTAGCCGCTCGCGCTTGCACATCCTTCGCAGTTAGTCCATGCTAAGGTGAGAAGTAGGGTGCCTTCATGTGCGCTTTGCTTAGGGTGGAGTCATCCGGCCATTTTGTGCCACACTTTTATTTTCCTTTTTTGTTCAGAAGCGCGTTAAAGAGTGTATCCCTGCCACGCGTCTGTGGCGCTGACTGTGCTATGGCGAGCATTTTGTTTTCAGTCGATTTCTTTGCATTTTCCGCGTGAGCGCGTGCTGTCGGCATCGGGTACTACAAGGCTGGCATCACCCTAAACAGAAGGACATGAGCAACCAGTGAGAAGTATAGTCGTTAGTCGTTCATGGAGCGGGAGGTTAGTCTGCCAGAACATGGCGACATTGTTACCCACTGTGGACAAGAAATATATCCAGACCAGTACAACCATGCATCTCGGAGTATTGGGGAGAAGATCAAACAGTCACGCCTCGCTTCAGCTGTGGGGACAACAAACCGTTTTGTCTTGTTTGTTTTTGATCATGAGAAATCGTGGAGGACGATTCGAAGGCCGCTCCTCGTGCGACTGAAGCACCGGTCGGAGCGAAGCGCTCGTGCCCAGACTGTGCTAGGAGAGGTTCAATTTCTTCGTTAATGCTGTGTTGGTAAACACCGGGCTGTGTTGACAACAAGCTCGATAAAGCACCCCCTATAGTTCTATCTCCTGCCCAATAGTGATACACGACTGCTGCGCCGGTATACGATGCTCATCCAGATCGGAACGGGCAAGGGTGGGAATTCAACTTAAGATCTTTGGATTCTGCAGCGCGAGCTTTCGCTCCACGTGCTCCGGGCTGGTGTGCACTAAAGCCCCTCTATCCTGGGAAAAGTGGCGCCATTCATTGTTGTGAAAATGCTCGGAACACGTGCCGCGTGCAACTTCTGGTAAGAACATGGCGTCTGAAACCTAGCTCAGTGCGGCGCAGTGCCGCCATGATCTTCCCATGGGCTGCACGTTGCACGTGTCTCGTGCATCGACGCACCTTGCGCTACTTTACAGGGGCTTTAGTGTGCACTATACTTCGTTTCAGCTTGGGTCCAGATGCAGCCGATGCTACAAGCGCGAGCATGCTGCCCTGAACAGTGCTTTGACTGCACGAGCGCGCGTGCTTGGCAGGGACGCTGAAAGCCCGGAGCTCGCGCTTGTAGCATCGGCTGCGTCTGGACCCAAGCTGAAACCAAGTACTAGTCCACTCGGTCACCGATCTGCTTCACTTTCTTTTGCGAGTCTGCCTAAAACGCAACAAAAAGCGTGGTTAAAAATAAAATAAAAATCTAATTGCCTAAGTACACCGTATAGCCTAACGCCGCATTCACACTGGTGACTGAACCGCATAAGCAAAGCGGTTGCGAATGCGGTTGCTGAAAGATGTAATATAAATTAACGCGCAGTTGATGACGAAAACGAGCGGATACACTTTGCGGTTGCGATTCGAACGCCAGTGTGGATGCAGCGATTCACAGCTAAGACGCCTGATGCCCAAAGCCGCACCGCGAATGCAAGAACGCACGAGAGATCTCTAACCACGTCATTCACGTTTTCTGTCTTGTATGAGAGCCGTTTATACTGAGAGAGTCTGGCCGATGGGCGTCGCTTCTTGCCCGCTAGAACCAGCGGATTTCGCGATAACACAAAATGGCGTTACTCATTTCTCTTTTTTTTATTCCTGAGAAATCAGAAAAAATTCCTATGAGTCAGAGCCCCGATATGGCCGACGGAAGTAGTAATCTCCCGGTTGTCAGACTACGCTGCTTTGGTTGCCAGACTGTCAAAATCTCCTAGGCCAGACTTTCTGAGTATAAACGACTCTGTCTCGCATGAGAAAGCAGCGCTCCCTCGTGGCGATAGCTGGCAACCGGTGATTAGGCAGCTATTATCAGTGTACGGGAGGCTAAGGTCCAACTATATATAGCGCCAACAGTGCGAGCATGTACTTTCCGCACTTTTGCAATGTTCCATTAACATCGACGAGATGATAAAAATAATTGGCTTACGTTTTGGATTTCCAAGCGGAGTTCGTCGACGTTGTAGTCGGTTGCCTTGTTTTCGGGAGAAAAAAAAATTTGCCTGAGGGTTAAATATTTCAAAGTAATATTTTGTATTCATACTCAATACTATCAACAAAAGAAATCTTTTTTTTTTAAAGATTGTGTGGTGTTTAGCCGCCCGTCGATCCGAAATTATTGGCGTAAAAAAAAAAAAAAAAAAAACTAAACACGTTTACAGTTTTCTGTAATGACGAATTAAGCCAAGTCCTTGAGAAGGAGGAGGAGAGGGTATGCCCTCTTCCCCCTCCGTACCCTCTCTCTTCCTCTCCCCCCCCCCTCCCATTTATTGGGAAATATTCGAAAAATTTCTCTCTAAAATTAGAGGAACAATTTCTGCGCTAAATTTAGCAGGGAAGATTTCCCCCTAAATTTAGCGGGAAATTTAGCGAAAATTTCCCGCTAAATGGGAGGGGAGCAGCTATACAGGAGAAGAGGGTACGGAGGGGAAAGAGGGCATGCCCTCTCCTCCGTACCCTTCCCTCCCCCTCCTCAACAGCATTCGGCACTACAGAGAATCGCAAACGTTTTTAATATAGTACAAAACGAGCGTGTTGGTAACAGTACATAAACATGAGGACGATACACAAATCTTCCTCATGTATGTTTCTTCATGTATGTATCTTCCTCATGTTTATGTTTTTAATTTTTTCTTATTTTCTTTTGTCTGAAACAGTTGAGGTTGCTATTACTTTAAAATTTAAAATTCTGGCTTACTTGGGGAAGGGCTTTACGAGCAGCTTCAAGGTCTCTCTGAACTTTCATAACCTGAATGAAATGAAAAAAAAATTGTATTATTATTTAGCTATAGTTGTAAATATATATATATATATATATATATATATATATATATATATATATATATATATATATATATATATATATATATATATATATATATATAACGAAAGGTGAGGAGTTCCAGGAAGGCCTTTTACTTAACCAACGTTTCAAGCGGGGACCGCTTTTCTTCAGGGTAGGATGGTACACCATCCTACCCTGAAAAAGCGGTCCCCGCTGAAACGTTGGTTAAGTAAAAGGTTCCTGAACTCTCACCTTTCGTTTGACGTCCAACCGGCCCGTTGAACCTCCTCACCGTATATATATATATATATATATATATATATATATATATATATATATATATATATATATATATATATATATATATATATATATATATATATATATATATATATATATATATGTGTGTGTGTGTGTGTGTGTGTGTGTGTGTGTGTGTGCGCGTGTGTGCGTGTGTGTGTGCGTGTGTGCGTGTGTGTGTGTGTGTACGTGTGTGTATCTGGTATTGTCATTTATAAAAAGGATACCATGACACATCACATCTTTCAGGGTATTTGGCACTCGATAATGACGCAGTTACGCAGACACGCACGCACTCGCGCACACATCAATCACACACACACACTCGCATAGAACACGCACGCAGGCACACACGCACATGTTCCGTGAATCTAATTTTTTTTCAAATTGAATTCACTTGCGCCACCAATTTCTATTGCTGCGAAAAGTTAAAACGTGCACCATACAAAAACTTACAAAGGGTACTAATCTTGTTTACTTCAATTGACATTAACTGTTTCTAGTCGGGACAACTTTCTCGCGGTTATGCTAAAGGGAATTGAAAAGAAAAAAAAAGTTGCAAAATACTTACTCGCTTTATTTTGTGTACTTTCAGTTTGAATTAAGCGATTCTTTTTCACTTACGGCATCCAAGTGTTCGGTCGGCTCCTTGAGTTCGGTGACTGGGACATCCTTCATCTGAATAAGGGATGAGTATAAAGGCGGGAGAAGAGTTAAGTCTCTTGACCTTTTCATTTCATTTGATGGAAATATTTTGAAAGTTTCTGCGACGGCTCCGTTCTTTATATGGTATTGCAAGTAGAACTATCGCGAACTCTTGTCGTACTTGACATTATCCAGAAGTTCTAAGGTTCGACGAACTTTTATCAAACCTAACCTAACCTATCCTAACCTGACAAAGGTCTCCTTTTTTTTTCGGAAATAAAGTTACGTTTTGAAATTTCGTAGAGCAAAATTCATCACTGGGTAAACATTTGTCAAAAATTGATACGAATACATGAAAGGATAAAAACATCGAGGACGGGGACGGTAACAGAATTTCTTTCAGAACATTTTTTTAAAGAAGTTCTCAAAAAGTCACACTGGACGTTTAGCGTTTATACAGCGTAAAGTCAGTCTGTCAGGACGGGGCGACACTGGTTTACACTGTAGATGAGCAATTTAGCCAGTGCAGTACGACTGCTAACCTGGGGTCTTTAACTTGCTTTGCTCAGGCAGTAGTGATACACGACCGCACGCCGGTAAGATGCCCATCCAGATCGAAACAGGCAGGGGTGAGGCTCGAACCCAGGATCCCTGGGTTCTGCAGCACGAGCTTTCGCTCAATGCGCGTCGAGCTGGGTGTGCGCTTTAAACCCACTCAGCCACCGATTCCTTTTTTTTTTTTTTAGCAAATGTTTATTTACAGGTTAAAAACATAAGTTTTTACCTGGAAAAATGGAAAAAAATGAGGTATATACATATGTTAGAGCAAAAAAAAAAAAAGAATGTTACATAATTTAGACATTGCATTTTGCAGTAACCTCAGCTCTGGACGTGTATTACACTCGAAAATCTTAAAAATATATTTTAGAGTGAGGCACTTGCGAAGGCGACAGATAGTCCTCTCGAAGCATGAAAATTTGGTGCACCTTTTGACCTTTTCCCGGAGTGTTTCTCAGATTGTTTTTTTTTTCATTTTAACTGGTTCTAAAGTTCAAATAGACCAGTTCAATGTGTTAGCAAAGTGTCGCCACGCAGGTTAGGGTTCATGTGCATTCTGTCATGTCTACTCTTGACCGCCACAGCGCATGTAGGCCTAAAACCATGATTATCTCCGTCAGGTCAGTCAGCGTCCTTTTGTCGTGCAGCCGTAGGAATTTCAAAGTACACCAACTAATTGACTCTTCAGGTCATCGTGGCCCGACAGGATGGAATCCTGCTAGGTGATGGGAGCTTTGGGAGATGACGATTTCGTTCGCCTCTTCCTCCTCCTATTTGACTCCGCCCTCTCCCCTTGAGATGTGAAGCCAGGATCTGACGTGCACAGAATTTGTTCTCCCTTTCTTTTCCCAATCATTTCTTTGTCGCTGGTTTCATCCATTTCAGACGCCTCTTCGTCTGACTTCATTGGCTCTTCAGCTTGGTCTTCAGCTTGGTCTTCAGGGACAAGAGCACTGAACGAGTTGGTGATGACAACATTGCTCACTGTCTCTTTCGTTGCAGAGCATGACGACACCGACCTGTCTTCGCACTTCGCAGTCCCTGAGACTGCCTCTACGTGGGCTGTGCTGTGAGCGGTACTGACCTCTGCCGAAACCTCTGTTTGTGCTGTTTCTTCTGCGTCCATCAAGTATTCCGTAGGAATCTGGAGATATGCAGCCGTTCGGTTGGCGTACGTTTGCATACAGTCTTCGGGATCATGGCCGAACTTTCGGCATACGCTACACCAGGGAGTGCGGCACTGGCCTCGGACGTGTCCGACTTGCTTGCATCGTAGACATTGCTGTGCTCTACCAGGTACGGAGACAAGTACGGTGGTTCCTTGAATCTTGAGCTGATGCGGCAAGCTGTCTGCAGTCACCCCTTCGTTCAATTCAATTGACAGTATTCTTGTAGTCGTCTCTACTTCTTCGAAGCCGGAGTAGTGCCACTTGTCTCCAACGATGCCTTTTATTTTTCCAAACGTAGAAAAACACTTGCTACGTTTGCATCTGGGACGCTAGTTGGAACCCAGTGCACCTTCATGGACAGCGCAGTCTTGCTCCCGTCTATTATCAAACATGTCTTGTTCTTTACTTGGAACTCTCGGAGCTGCAGCAATCTTTCTTTTTCTTTTGCAGAACGCACTGTGAGCAGCCACACATAATTGTACTGGTAGGCCCCTAGCGAAGCTAGCTCGTTTGGGTTGATGATTTTCTTCAAAGCAGGACCGAAATCGTCCATGCAGTATGGCCGGGCTGATGGGTCCCCATGAAGAATTAGTGAGTTTTCAAGCAGCTTACCGTTGGGAAGAGGTGGCAGTAAAATCTTGTATTCCGTTGTACTTGGTGCAGAGGCGGCAGAAGCAGAAATGATTTCAAAATATTCCCGGTTAGGCTTAGCCGTTGAGATTTCCTTTGCGGAGCCCATTTCCAACGCGGCCATTCAGCTCGTTGTCTTCTTCGAACTCCCTCGGCCACCGATTCCTTTTGTTTTACTTTATTGGCAGGCAATATTCATTCCCACAATATACCTCAGAAGCACTTATAAAAAAGGCCAAGCTGACTTACGACTGACGCAGACTGATTTACATGATCTTAATGTGACCAGTCCGTCTAGGACTGGCAACCAATCAGGCCCATCTCCCAAAACCTTATACACTTCTCTAATCTGACTAATGCTCTGAGTAAAATAGTGACATACTGGTCGAGCATCGACATCAGCATGCCGCACTGCCATGCGGCTCTTCCAGATACTGTGTATGCCAATAACCATAAGTAAATCATACGGTACAAAGTCGGTTGGGGCAACAGGAAGAAAACGTATCCCATGTACGCTTAAATGAAGTTCCTCTTTCAGAGTTGGCTGCAGTACATCCCAGTAGAACACCGCGTCCCAACAATCTAAAACGCATGCTCTATCGACTCGGGCCTTTTGCACTATTACAGTTCACAGTCCATTGAACAAATATGCCCTTTTCGTCCAGCCATGTTTTGAGCCTAAGTGTACCGCTGTGAAGAGGAAAAAAAAAGGTTTTCATTGTGGCCAAGATTAACATTTTCTTAACGCGACGAAGTACATTCTGTCCTAAAGTTGTGCTGTATACATCTCGATGCAAAGGGTTGGAAATGACGTTTCTATAAGATTTTTTGTGAGTCGCTTTCGAGAGACAGTACTGAGATATTCCAAAGAGAAACGCGCAGTTAAAAGTTTGTATGCACCGACGACTTCCTTCAAATAAGCACTCAGTGGTCCCGTAGTACAGTCACAGGATGAAACAATGAAATTGGGTAAGACACCCGACAATTGAATCTGAAGAACAGTACGCAGAAAGGGATCTTCTTGATCTTGCAGGAAAAGAAAACGGTTGAGAACTTGGCGTATGAAAAGGTGTGATAAAGAAAGGAACGCGTCGAAACAAATTCATTCGGCTGACGCGCTCCCAGTTGGACGCCCACGCATAAACAGCGAACACACGATGCAGCTTGTGAATGTGAAATCGAGACCAATGCAAGACCTGTAGAAGATACCACAGCTTAGCGACAAAAAAAGAAATTATGCACTGTAGCTCTCGCGAATATAGACAAATGGCGGCCTGCACTGAGGACCTCTTTCTCACGCAGCTTATCAGTCTCTTCACTCCAAACACCTGCGCTGTCACAATAGTATTCCAGTGGTACGCCAAGATAACGGGTGGGAAGGGTTGACCAGGCAATGTGAGCGAGAAAGTTTGGCTTCGATGCCCATCGGCCGTGCCAAAAACCCGAATATTTAGCCCAGTTCACGGAACATCCGGTAAGAGAACAAAATGTTTTTGTGATTTCGATGGCTTTTTGAATGCACCCTCTATCTGTGAAAAAAATAGCAATGTCGTCCGCATAAGCCAAAATGCGAATCTCGCGCGCATTCAAGGTAAAACCGCGAACATGCACACTCTGAATGATACTCAAACAGTATGGTTCAATATACAATGTAAACAGTAATGGCGAGAGAGGACAGCCTTGTCTAATAAAAGATTTTACAGAGATGCGTTCATTGACTCGCTTATTAACCATAAGACTCGTTGTACAATTATAATATGCCAGTTGCACACCTTCAAAAATATTAGGTCCTATATCGATATGCTTCAAAATTTGACTTAGAACGTCAAGAGACAACCCGGCCGAAAGCCTTTTCCAAGTCAAATTGTAACATGACGACTTTGCGCAGCTCACCGTCACAACACTCCAAGGTACTGCGCGCAACATGAATGTTGGTCAAAATAGCCCCACCCTGTATGCCGCATGTCTGATGAGGCCCAACAACACTCGTTATCACACGCTCCAAACGGTGAGTGAGGACTTTCATTAATATTTTATAGTCAACATTAGTAAGGCTTATTGGACGGTAGGAGTTAACACTGCGAATCTTAACGGGGTCCGCACACTTTGGGATTAGCACTGTATGTGTGCGTGAAAAGGAGGGGGAGGGGAGAACTTTTCTTTCATATGCCTCGGTAAAAACTTCGAGTTATATGGATGAAATTTCATGTTTAAATGTTTTGTAAAAACCAGCAATTAAGCCGTCTGGGCCAGGCGATTTTCCGGGTTTTAAGTAATCTATCACTTTTGTTACCTCTGACAAGCTGATTGGTTCCTCTAAAAAGTCCTTATCGTTTCCCTCAACCTTCGGCAGTAGAGGCAGAAAGTCGTCTTTGAATCCTGACCGTGGTGGGGCGCTACAACTAAACAACTTTTTACAGTGTTCAACAAACGCCTCTTCGATATGAGTTTTATCGCTGGACAAAACCCCAAGGTGTTCTGATATCAACCCCATCGTTAGCTCGCGCCTGCTCTCCCACCAAGAAACGCTCTGAACGAGCCCGTAATGCCGTCTCCTTGTATCGGTCGCGATCGAGACTCTTGAGTTTGGCTTTCAAGTGGTTAATATCCTCAATGAAAACGCCAGGTGCTCGGCATTCTTCCTGTAGCAGCTTGTCTAAGTTTTTTCGATGCTCCATTTCTTGACTCTTCTCCTGATACTTGAGGAGACATGTCCTTTGGAGGTGCAGTTAATTTCATCTCCTGTTTAAATGTCTCCCAGCGCTCGCTTGCACTGCCATCTTTCAGTTGCACGTCACACCAGAGTGTCTTAATACAGGAAAGAAATCGTTCATCCTTCAGAAGTTTCGTATTCATTTTCTATAATTCCCATGAGAAATTGGCCCCCTCTTTCTTTTCACGTAATTGGAACGTTACAAGCCAGTGATCGCTAAAAGCAACATGGTCTACAGAATAACCACGACATAAATATACGAGATCCGATGAGATATACGCCCGGTCCAGTCCAGCGTGACATACACCCTGAAAGTGCGTGAAAGGCATACAGTTTGACCAGTGTTGTACGGAACGGCGTTCCAAGGAATGGCGTTCTGGAACGCGTTCCTTTTAGGAGGAACGAAGGAACGCCGCCGTTCCATTTTGCATCCGTGGAACTGGAACGGGAACGCATTACATTTTACTGGAACGGAAAGAGTAACGGCGTTCCTTTTTCGTCCAGTGGGGCAATTCTTACTTAATTTTTGAGAGGGAAAGTTTAGAAGTTTAATAACAATATATTTACGAAGAGCAGAATCGCGATAACGTTTTTGTTACTTATACTAGGTTTATGATGCGGCGTCCTCGCTTTGTAACAGTCGGATGCAGGCGAGCTACAACAAACGACGAGCGCGAAAGGGTCATCTAAGGGGCGGCATCTTTGTGCGCTCGAAACACAGGTGCGCGTTGACCCTTGCCGCGAGCCCCCTCTCCCCTGCCGCCTAAACCAGGGAGAGCGTGTGTTAATCAGAAAAGAAGCCGCCGCCATAGCATGTCTATACTTCGTTTCAGTTTGGGTCCAGACGCAGCCGATGCTACAAGCGCGAGCTCCGGGCTTCCAGCGTCCCTGCCAAGCACGCGCTCGTGCAGTACAGGCACTGTTCAGGGCCACACGCTCGTGCTTGTAGCATCGGCTGCGTCTGGACCCAAGCTGAAACGAAGTATAGCTGTCGGCGGGGCGCGCAATGTGCCTCAAAAAAGGCAGTCTGCGTTCGCACGCTACGCGGCGACAATCTGCGGCGGCACATTACAAGGTGAAACGAGCGGGGCGGCTGACGACATTTGGCGGTAAACAACAGTTAGGTTTGGCGGCGAACACAAACCCCATGCACTCGTGGTGGAGCGCTGCAAGCGTCGTGCCACGTAATGCCAGCAAGCAAACCGTGCGTTAGTCAGAAAGAAGACCAAGAAGACCCCGCCGTGGTATGCCTAGCTGTCGGCAAGGCGCGTACTTCTGATATGCCTCAAGAAAGGCCAATCAGCGTTCACGCCGCTACGCGGCGGAAGTCTCTGGCGGCACATTACAAAGTGACACGAGCGCTGCAGGCTGACGATATTTGGCGGGAAACAACAGTAAGGTTTGGTGGCGAATACAAACCCCAACACCGCGTGGTGGAGCGCTCAGCGTTGGGCCGCGTAAAGCCAGCAAGCAAATCTCTGTAGGCGGCATCTCCATGTAGAAGGCAGCATCTATGTACGCGCGAAAACACGGCGCGCGCATTTACCCATGGCGCGAGGTGTTAGTGAGCGGCAGCTGTCGGCGAGCGCGCATTTGTGACATGCCTCAAAAAAGGCCAATCAGGGATTCCGCATTCGCCCCATGGTTTTACTCCATGAGGATGCAACTATACGCGCCCGGTGTAGCTGTGGCGAAGACTGCGCATTCTGTGACTGCATCAACGAACCTCCTCTTGTCTCCTCTGGTTACGTGATAATTGCTACAATGAGTGCCGACGTCCAAGAGGACTGTCTCTGGCCATGGCTGTCAGCAATGTTCAAACCTGACCAAGACAAGGGCAGTGGCAACATAACATACCAATGCTTCACTTGTGCAAACGTCAAGCAAGACGATCGGACATGTCCAAGTAAGGTTTACTTATATTTCTTTCATGTCGGCAACTGCTGGGAGTTCTGCATTCCGTATCTATAGGTTAATGGTCGGTTATTTTGAGCAATACGTAACCGAACGGCCATGGCCGTTCGGTTACGTATTGCTCA
>JAZHYW010046224.1:0-17985 GCA_037355805.1 Ixodes ricinus | reverse complement strand
ATTAAGTCAGTGGGGACAGGTGCGCCCTGCCAAAAATGTTGACATCAGAGAGTAAGTAAATACAAAAACTGTACGCATGCGTAAGCTTACAGAACAAAGGTCCGTGTGCCTGTGCTATTCTTTTTTATTTTCCTCTTCATTTCGAATGTGTCACAGGTGTACCCTTGCTTTGTTCATAACTCCAACGACGCACCTTTCCTCTTATCCACATTTCGAAAGCAAGGCGGCGCTCTTTTCGGCGGCACATAGATATGCAAGAGCTATTCTCTTCTTTCGTTCACATATTTTTTTCGCTGGTTGAGTCGTTTTTTCTTGCGTCAAGAATACTAGGATACGACAAACAATCGTCATTAATTGCGAAGTAGAATTAAATTTCAATTGTCCATACAATGCATGATGTTCATGAGAATGGAACGCTGTGACAATGTGAAAATATGCCAATGTTGTTGTGATATTAATAGTAACTTGTCAACGTGAAAGTGTAATAGAACAAAAGCCTTACTAGCTTTTTAGTGTGAAAGCTGAAAAATATTATTGTTACAATCCGCGACAGATATGCTCTTTATTCCAGATTGCGCTGAGGTTACCATAGCTCTACACGTTTGAAAATGGAGGATGCGTGCATAGTACCTCCAAGCGCCATAGAGAATACATGTAGATTTTTGACGTTTTCAAAAAATTACTACATGAGAACTGCTCTTTGTATTTGCTTGAAACTTTTACGATAAAGAGATTAATACTTAATTGAGTCATTGGCGCAGATTATATCTCTCAGTATTTAGTAGAAATATTTTATTTTAAATCGTGAAATCGACTCAAAACGGCAGTTTTGACACTTTTGGGTTTAACAACGTTTTACATAATCTACAAATTTTTAGAAAACAGATGTGTTTGCGCAAGTGCCTCTAAAATTTATTACGGAATCGATTGGTATAAAAATAATAAGTGTAGGTTAATCCGTTTCGGAACTACAGCGATATTTCCGAAAGCAAGTTTTTGGTCTCAAGTTTCAACTATTTTTATGTGTTTTGCATTTTGTTCTCCTCCCGCTAGATGGCGGTCTCTGTCCGCAAGGACGAGAGATCAAGTAGTTCCTCTGTGTGGCTTGGTGCACGCATTTGTCTTGTATTCATACGCGATCTTCTTTCGCGCGGGCGAGAGCGAGAGCGGATGACGGTGACGGGCAGTTCAACGCAGCTGCGCTTCGCGTTTGGTGCGTTCGAATTTGTGTCGCTCGGAAGTGTTGCGTTCGCCTCTGGCGTCATGGGTCGCAAGCAAGCACCCTATGGCAAGCGAAAGCTTCTAAAGTCCCAAATTGAGAATACTCGGAAGCGACCGTCTGTGGAAGCTTCGCACGTTGAGGTTTCTGGTGAAATCGAGCCATCGTGTTCCAACCCGGATGGTTTTGTTTGCGAGATTACCGAAGGTGGTCCTCAAGCCGCGACCGTGCGAGGCTCGCTGTCAACGCTCCTCGGCAAAGGGGACCCGGTATGTCCCGTGGCGGCGGTGGTCGGTTCTTCGGAGCGATCTGAGGCTGCAGGAACAGGTATTGGTTTAGGCTCTGATGTGGTCAAATCCACGGTCGAACCGTCCGAAAACTTGCAACCAGCCGCATCCGTGCTCGATGGTCGTCGCTTGGTCGACATTATGCACTTATTTCAGTCTGTTCAGAGAATTTGCGATCATGCTCCTTTCAGTTGTTCGTTTGCGGACATGGTGTTCGTCTCAGAACGGAGGCACGGCTTGCGCAGTTCCTTCACGTTCGTTTGCAAGATGTGCAACAAGAAAGATGTTATCGAGCCGGAGTTACCTCCTCAAACGACCAAGGCGAGTTCTAGCATGGACGTGAACACTGCTGCGGTGTCAGGAATAATTTCCATTGGTAGTGGGCAATCGAACCTTGTTGAGCTTTTAGCATCGATGAATGTGCCGTCCATCTCCAGCAAAACTTTTGCAAAGCATGAGACGACGGTGGCTCGGGGTTATTGAAACCGCGGCTCTGGAATCCATGAAAAAAGCCGGAGAAGAAGAAGCCAGGCTTGCAAAAGAATCTGGTGAGATCGATGCCGAAGGCTGCCCACTTGTGACGGTCATTGCTGACGGCGCCTGGTCAAAGCGATCGTACAAGAACGATTATTCCGGTGTGACGAGTTGGCGTGCTTGACGAGTTCACCTATGACCAGCTGGCCTGTGACGACCGGGCTTGTGGCGAGTTTTCCTAGACCCCTTCGCCGCACTCATTGAGTGAGCCGAATAAAAAAACTAGTACCCGAGAAGAAAAAAAAAGAAGAAAGCAGGATGCGGCGACACATCCGAGAAAAATGATTTTGGACTCCGCTCCCGCAATCTTCGAATCTTTTTTTTTTTTAATATGTTATATTTGTTGTAGCGTTTAGAATCCTCCTTTTTTCAGTAAGCTTCTGCGCATGCTCGATCACCATATTTGAGGGGCTGTAATCCGCACGCTGTTTGTTTGTTTGTTGTCCTATCCCGGGGCTGGCTATTTTTAGCCTTTCGGCAGCATGAGGGACGCTAACGCTAACTAGGCCAGGGAGAAGGCGACGTTTTTGACGAGGAGGGGACGAGGACATCCAGTGCTTTCGTAGAATACCGTGATCGAAGTATAGGTCACGTGACACCTACCAGAAAAAAAGGTAATATCCCAATCACGGCTTTCCACGAAGCAGCTAAAAGCTCAACCACCAAAGAAAATTAAAAAAAAATATCGTGCAAAGCGAACGAAAAATATCTAAAAAACATTACAACTGTGTGTCAATATATATATATATATATATTTTTTTACATGGCTTGGCTATGTTTTGTTTCCTTGATTTGTTGTTATGACGGTCCGCGTGGGTGTCATTGGTTATACTTATTGGAAAAACTCCAATGTCGCTAGGTTCACTGACCTGGCTATCAGAGGCTGAGGTTTTCTCAGATGTTAGCAATATTCCCGTGTTTAAAAAGACAGATTTGTAAATACTTGCAGACAAAAACAACAAATAAAGATAATTTTTCTTATTTCATGTTTGTTTGTTTTCGTACGTTTCAATGCCACTAACCTTGCTATCCAGTTTTAGCTAACTCTTCGCTCACTTCGTATGATGGATTTTTTTTTTGTCGCATGTTTAGTGCTTTTATAGAATGCCGCTATCGGAATATCAGAGCATATTTTTATTGTGGGTGCCACGTGACCTGGGGGACACTCTAGCCATAGCGATTCGAAATGTCCTTCGAGTCAAAATGTCCATTATTAGACGTTCTAACTCCTTGGAAATTATGTTTTGTTTGTTCGTTGAATATTTTGATCTGGAATCCTGGCCTGAATCAACAACTCATACATAAATCGTTCAAATAAAGCTTTTTCTTTTTTTTTTTTGTTAGAACACTTGGTTTGTGTCGCAAGATATTTTGTTTCAGCTCCCGAAAGAGTACGCAAGCTCCGTCTCTCACGCCCGACAGTGGATGGAACCGCCAAAGGCACATTGTTGCCAGAGGGTGCTGCTAATCTGGTCTAGAAAAGCTAAGGGGATCATGCTGTTTTATTTTCTTCTTGATTTCCACTTTAAAATGCCCTGCAGCTCAAAACAACGAGTACACACGCATGAAAATAGCACTACCTAAAAGTTAAACTGCTAAGAAAGGGGTCTAGGACTTTTCGGTGTAGGATGTTTCGGTGTGGACTTTTCGGTGTGGAACTTTCTTGCTGTTGGAGCCTTTCCTACACACATTACAAATAATAAAGCCGACACCTTTACAGAAGGCGCCGAGAACGCCTGTATCGACCCAACGCGTAAATACTATGTGATGCGTCTTGTTACGTTGAAAAAGAGACACCAGTGAAATAAATATAACGTCCAACGTATCCAGTCCTCCCGCAGGATGGTGCTGCGCCTAACAAAGTCACTTATATCATTATGTTGAATTAACAGCGCAAAACGGCAAGGAAGGATAGACAAGGGAGACAGGATAGAGCGCTGACCAGATGATCGTGATGCAGTCACTTATATCATATATGAGTGAGTGACCGTAAAAAAATGACCAAGCCTACAAGTTTATAAAATGCGAAAAAATCACTTCTCCCTAAAATAATGCTTATTTCCTTAAAAAAAAAACAATTTCGAGATTTTGATTGATCGTGCACTGAAATGTCCGTGCACCAAAAAGGCCGCACCGAAACGTCCTACACCGAAACGTCCGGATCCCCTAAGAACGTAACACCTCAGAAAATACCCACACCACCTTTTCGTTTCGGGTATGTTTTGAACTGATCTTACTCACTATGCGAGCAAAAATCAATGCAAGTACTGAAAGCAATTATGCAATATCGACGTTTTTGTAATTCGGTAATTTAAATAACTATATATATTTTTTAAGAAAGTAAAGACATCATAACCCAAGAGGAACTTCCGTGCTAAAAGGTGCAGTGGGAAGTGAAGACAAATACTTTTTTTAATGTCTACAAAAAAAATGCTATGCAGCATCGATCGCACCGTTTCTAGTACCGTTTCAAGTATTTCTAGGGCCGTCCTTGTGTGGGACCTTGGAACAGTTTATCCCAAGTCTAAACATTCTCTGATCACCTGCCCTCGCCGAAGTGACCAGTTCAGGGAGAGGTGAGATCTGCAGATAGGGGCACCTGACTTTCTGACAATCTGCGTGTGCAATCGTCATAGACCCGCCACGCGCCACTGCGTACTTCGTTTTCGTCCAGCCCACAGACACATAAAATTCTTGTTCATCACATAAAAGGAGCAACATACTTCTAGATGTTTGAGAAGTTGAATATGTGTCAGGAACACATGTTCTTTAAGTCAGCTTTAAAGTAAAACATTCGTTTAAGGTTCTCCCAGATCAGTTATAGACGTGCCCATCGAGGATAAAAACGCCGGAAAATATTTGCAAAGCATATTTGAGATGATTTGTGGGTGCATTTACTTATTATGTAAATCTTTAGGTTGATCGGCCCTTTATTTAAGTTGTCAAATCTTCAGGCAGCAATGGAATATTTTTTTTGTCATCAATAAATTTGATTGTATGCAGTTCACATAACCGCTTGAGACCAACACGGGAGGATGATACCCGAAGATACACCATCTGTTGAGTCTGCGGAACGCGCTTTCTTGTCCGCTGTTTGGCAGTGTGAAACACCGGGTCGCGGGCTATGCCAAAAAGGACTGTATGCTCACATTATAGATCTGAAGGCAAATACACAAAATGTGCAGAAGAAGAGATAATACATGTTATTCTTCTAAATAATCCCACACAGGACGCCTTACTGCAAAAATAGATGTATAGCGTTGCAGGTTATAAACGCAAACACGTTCGACGGAACTCCGTCTGGTTGGGTCAAAATTTTGAGAAATTCAGGCCTTCACCAAACAAGTTCTAAACATTTAGGAGCCCGACGTTTCAATAGGTCGGGCACAATAGGTCGACAGCCACTTAACCATCGGCGTATGTCAACGGACTAGCGCACTAAGAACAAAAAAGGTCCGAGGACACATAAGCACTTCTTATGAGTTGTGAAAACAAAATCATGAATGCCGTTCTTCTGCTCCCTTAGTTCGTCTGCTCCGTGGTGGCGTGAACGGCCCCGTTTCGTTGGCCGTCGACCGAGCGCGCGCTTTCATAAAGTGGCCTCCGCGCTGAGCTCGGCTGTGCAACCTCTTCGGAGTTTGCCCGATCGGGCTGTGCGGCCAGGCCCGCACCGCCGCACCGGCAGCCGGGCCGCTGCGTGCGCTGCGCCGCCATGGAGAGGGCTTCTCCGGTGGCGTTTTTTGGAACTACGCCGCACGAGAGCCAATGGGAGCCTCGTTCTTTGATGACGCGCGCCAGTCTATGCGAACCTATCCATCAGATTTCTGCTACACGCGACATTGGGACAGGGGCAGGCGCCGTTTGGCGCAGTTTCAAAGCTGATGACGTCGGTTCGATCCATGGGACAGTTAATGCTCTCGCATTAGAAGTGAAGAAAGCAAACGACGCACCGTAGATGGAAAAAGAAGCTGCAGCTCTCCACGTGCAAATAGTCGCCCCTGATGAAAATAGCGAACGGTCCGAACCGGTTTTGAAACGTCGGACTCCTAACTGTTCAGGACTTGGTTGGTTATGGTCCGTATTTCTCTAATAGAGATGCGTGCATAGATGTTCCCAATTACACATAAATATCGCGAAGAACAGACAAGATATTTATAATTTCAATAACATTTGGACATCGGATTGCACGAGCTCGAAACTTCACAGAATACATTATCGGGAGGCTAAAGTTATATTCGGTTTTACCTGCACTTGTTTTGGGGCCTCATTTTACAACCCTGTGCTTTATCAGTCATGCGCGCTCTAACATTTTATTAGGCTGCCGCATATCATCGCGAGACTGCTATACATACTGCACAACTTTACAATTGGGAGATCCCTTTTTGCTATACTTCGTTTCAGCTTAAAGGGGCACTGCAAAGGGACGAAGAAAACCAAATGCTGCTGCGAAGGGCCTGCCTATCAGTGTCACACATGGGCGTTCAGTGACGACATTGTTCTAGAGCGTCAGATAATGACGACATAGGATTCTAGCGGAAGGACTGGCTGAATAGACGCCAGTGACCCCTTCTGATCCCTTCAAGCACGTGACTCTCACTCAAACTTTTACTTGGAACACCCGTAAATTTGTGGGGCGTCCTCATCTTCATAATTGGATAATAATTTCCAACATTTAGGAATAATATTTGGGGGGGGGGGGTAATTGGGGGATATTTAGACAACGTGTAGTTCGTCAGCCACTTCAAAGATTCAACGAGTCACTCGCTGTAGATGAGAAATTTAGCCAGTGCAGTGCAACCGCTAGCCTGGGGTCTGTAACGTGCACCACGCAGTAGTGGTACACGACCGCACGCCGGTACGATGCTCATCCAGATCTGAACGGGCATGGGTGGAGATTGAACCCAGGATCTTTGGGTTCTGCAGCGCGAGCTTTCACTCCACGTGCTCCGAGCTGGTTTGCGCTAGCCCACTCGGCCACCGATCCCCCTAACTAGAGCCACTAAATGAGCTGCGCTAAGAGTATTGGCACTCTATTCCCCGACATTATTGTGTGCGTCGCCATTTTGGTGCTTGTGCAGAGCAGATGCAGCTGCCGATCGCCATGGTTCAAAAGAGCGACTTCTTCAGCATTAGATTCGCTGTTAGGAAGCTCATTTAATATTGTTTTTTCTTATCGCCAACTGTTTAAACACTTGTTGAGGACTGAAAAACGTTTCCTGTGATTTTAGATAAACCTTCAGATAACTGGCAACCATGATTTTAAGCCACAATATGGCCAAGTGTCGTTACTCTGAAGCGTAGCTTATTTAATGGTTCCTCACCTAACATTTAGAAAGATCGCGCATGGTTGTTACACGCTCTTGTCCTTTATGTTCTCTTGGTTCAGACCAAGTACGTCATCAACAAAACAAAATGTGCTCCAAATTCTGAACTTAAATTCGCCTATTATGTTGAAAATACGTCAGACTTTTTTTCTTTACTTTATGTTTAATGTGTTGCTAGAGTTAGAGCCACTCTATATGGCAGTGTAGCTGCCAGAGTAGCGACACGACGCAAAATTATCTAGATACCTGACGTCAGAAGCGCCGATAGTGACCTCCATTTTGGGCCTGGGAGGTTGCCATGGTAACCGTGCCGCTAGCGACGCCGGGCGGCAACCTTGTTTCTAGTTGGTATCTCCATTCGTTCATTGAAAAGTGGTAAAATACGCTTGGCATAGCGGTATGGCATGGCCTCTGGAGGAACATTGGCTGTTTCTTCTGTAAAGTGAGACGATTTGCAGCCCGGGGACTGTCGGGCGACAAGAGCTTCTAGAGGCCCTGTCACATTGAGGAAACACGGCGGAAACATCAACAAAACATGTTTCTCAACAGTCGAGAAACATGTCGGCTGTCGGCTCTGTTGCCCGACAACCCTGTCACATTGAGGAAACAGCAACACAACATGGACGACAGCGACAATGTTGTCTCGGTGTGACAGCTTTTGGCAACGGAAACCTCGGCAACTTGTGTCGGACGACACGTGTTGCCCATTTCGGTGGCTGAGCGAAATTTTTTCCAGCAACAAGGCAACATCTATATACATAGCCGGAAATGTGTGTCCCTTTTTTCGATGCGCAATTTCACCCTTGCTAGGAGATCCTCAAAGGAGCCGGTGTCCATCCGAATCCAACGCCGGTAGGCCTCGGAATCTTCCAGAGCCAGCTCCCGCATCAAATTCTCATAGGCACCTTGTTGATGCACTCTTGCAAGCCACTCGCTGGTCCATTTTGAACGCGGCTTCTTGCGTGGCGGCAGCTGATCGTCAGAATCATCTGAATCGATGGCACAAAGAAGCACCAAAGCAGAAGATGCTACTGTGGCCGGCGCGTATGCCATCCTGCAAGGGTCTAGCCCTGTAGCAGAACTGCAACCGCAAAGCCAGAGAACACGAGATGGTTCGCGCGGCTGATGAATCGACTACGGTAGAGCGACGGCGATGAGACGGCGATCCAAAATGGCAACGATTCGAGGGGCGAGCGGAGCCAGCGGATCTGAGCCTAGCCGCCTATACTTCGTTTCAGCTTCGGTCCAGACGCAGCCGATGCTACAAGCGCGAGATTGTGGTCCTGACTAGAGCCAGTCCTGACCAGTGCTTGCACTGCAGGAGCGCGCGTACTTGGATGCTGAAAGCCTGGAGCTCGCTCTTTTAGCTTCTGCTACTCTCACACTTAATGTGTAACCGAGTATTGTATTGAGAACATCACATTTAACCAGAAAACTGAACTGTTTAACATGGTTTGCGCGTGACATCATCGCACTATATGATAGTGGCAAGGAATTTCTTTTTGCTGAAAAATTCATATCCCGTGGTGCACAATGTATGCTGCAGAAGGTTCGCGCTCAGTGCAACTAATGTATTCACCAATAAAATTATTCTTGCTTGGTGCAGCGTCGTGAGGAACGGCGCAAGTGTCTGGCACCACGACAACGCGCTTTCTAGCAGGGGTGATTTTGCAAACGAAGTGGTTTTGCCGGACCACGCTGTGTGGTCTGCACCCAAGATGCAAAGCAGAGGAACCTTTACAACACAGTACGTTTTTAAAACACCCCCTTCCCTCCTCCCCCCCCCCTTCTACCCCTTTTCGTATAACGATGCTCCTCCAGAGAATACTTTTTTTATTTCTGAGGGACTCCTTTCTTTGTTTGGGGGTATTAATTGGAAAATTATATTTGTGTCATTTGTTAGCAGTAATACTTCATTTACTTTATTTGGCACCCAAAAACTGTGAAGTTTAATGAAAAAAATGTGAGAATTTGAGCGGCTGACTCTAAGGTCACTAGAATTTTTCTTTTCAGGTATCCCTGCCGTGCAGACTTGTAGTTTTATTTATCGTCAGGTTATTAAGCCATATTTATTTAGTTATTTCAATGCTTCTATTCTCGGGCGCAACTTTTATGAGACAGTTCAACAACAACAATATCCATGTTTGGCTGCCTCAATGATGTGTACATGCAAAATGGTTCATGCAACAGTTTTTGCACTTTCAGTAAATACCACAAAGAACTAATCCCTGACGTTGATAGCTTGAAAAAACACCCATTAGTTTTCCTCTCTGCTCAATGGCAGACGCAGGAGAATTAAAGGAAAAAAAAACTTTCCCCTCCTCAACTTGCTATTAGAACAAGCGGCGATGCGATCTGACGCTAATTGTATACCACCGGTGTTAGATTTCAGCTATTCTCATCTTTGATTTAACGCGAGCCAACACGAATGTTTGGCGATGCTGATTGTCAAGAACCCAAGCACTCGACTCAGGCTCATGAGGATGGAGTGCGTCACGATGTCACGTGACTTGCGATGAGATATGGTGATTACATGTGACGTCACGGTGTCAACAACGCTAATACATTCATAGTCCGTTGCAATTTAAGAAGGTAGGGCAAGGGTAAGGAAGGCCGGGGAGGAAGAAGCAGACGGAACGCTGGAGAAGAAAGGAGGAAACCTCCTCCTCTCTCCAGCTTCAGCCTACTTCCTCGTCCCCGGCCTTCCTTTCCCTCGCCCTACCTTCTTGAGTTGCAACGGATTATAGTGACGAACTCAATTTAAGTCGACTTGACGCGGTGAGTGACGCGACTACGTCACAAGGCCACGTGACGTGACATGATTTGGCAGCATCTTCTGACACCATGACGTCACGTGACAACGTGACACATGATTAACCGTAGTTCCAATACAAAAGCGCCACGAAAACCCACAATTTTTCATACATTGCAATTCGGAATATGACAATCTGATCACTACATAGAAATACAGCTGCCATTTTTTTCTTCTCCAACACTCACTTTGTAATAAAATAAATCACAATGAACTGTTTTGAACCGGTTACCGTTATATTTTTTCCGGTTCAGTTCCGGTTCAGTTCCAAGAAGGCGGCGAAGATTTCGGTTCGGTTCAGTTCCGGTTCGGCTAAAAATAACGGTTCTGTTCCGGTTTTCGGTTCGGTTCGGTTCCGGTTCGACACTCTGGTAAGAATAGGTGAGTCCTAAAATGAGTCGTTAGTTGTTGAGACAGCAGGAGTTTAGTTTGCCAGATTATGGCAATATTGTAACCACTGTAGAATGTGCCGCACTCTGGAACTGGCTGCACTCGTTCTATGTGCCATTCATATGTCTCTTAATCAAATCTAAGACGTCACTTACACTCAGCAACACGGGAAACTAAACTGGTTGCATACACATCTCTTCTTCGTCCAAAGCTGGAATACGCATCTCTCATCTGGAACCCACATCAGTCATATCTCATTGACAAGTTAGAAGCCATTCAAAATCGAGCCACCCGCTTCGTTCTCCGAAATTATACCCGTACAAGTATAACAACACTAGCACAACAAACTAATATACCCCTTCTTGCAGATCGACGTAAAATAACTCGACTAACTGCCCTTCATCATCTGTACTATCATTCACCCTCAAAGAAAGAAAAATATTGCCCAGCTGCCAACCACGTCTCGGCACGCACAGACAATTCACAGAAACTTCAGCTCGCCACTCCTAGAACTAACACCTTCAAATTTTCTCCGTTGCAGTTATCTATATCAGACTGGAATTCCCTCCCCGACGACATCGTAACAGTAAAAGAATCCATTAGATTTCGTGCCGCAATCGCCACTCTTTACAATACGTAAGAAAGAGCGGAAAGAGGAAAGGATTCCTAACTCTTGTTGATTTGTATGTGTATTGTTGTTTTTGCTCCCCCCTTATGTAAAGCCCCTACCGGGCGATATAAGGGTATATTAAATGAAATGAAATGAAATGAAATGAAATCTGAAGGTGCCCCGTGGTGGCGCCAGATAAATGTGAGGTTGCATTTATCACCTGGTAACTAGTCTCGACGTAATAATGTCTTTTTTTTAGCTATCAACACAATTTTGCGATAAATTTTGGACAAAAATTTTTAATTCACACACAGTAAAAAAGAAAGAATACAGATAGAATACGGTAGACATTATCGGATGTCGGTGATCTCGCACTATCTCTTCTCGCTCTGTACACACGAACGAGTATCGGCGGACTTTTCAGAGAGATCAAAGGACCGTCGTAGTAGCGTCGACAACAGTGATCCCTTGAAGAGTCCTCCATTTATCGAGTCTGGGCAGACCCCCCCCCCCCCCCCATTCTTTTACGAGATGTTTACCGAGCTTCCACGGCGATTTTCCTAATGCATGTTTGCATAGCTGCATTCACGCGCATTTCTGACGAAACGCGCAGTGTTATAGCGAAGATCGGGGCAGCCGTAGAAATCGGTCAAGCAATATTTGCGACTTGGACTGCAAACATCCGCGTAGACGATTCATTCAATCTTGGTACACTGTTAGAAAGAAGAGGGATTCACCCCCTCGTCAGTCAGTGGGCAAATTTTGCTACACAAACGTGAGTTTCAGGAATGCACCAGAGTATTGATTCTTTTAGAGGTTCACTATGAAAATGTAATGAAGGTCGCACATCCCTTAAAATTTTCTCTGAGAGCCCCGGAGATTTTTATTGAATCCATAAAGTTCACTATTTTGACTGTTTTGAAAACATTTTGAGGCAATTTTGGAATTGCGACAAAACGAATGGAGTGACAAAACGAATGGTACATACGTATTAGAGACGTCTCTTATCTTGATCTAAAGACCCTTATTGAAATATTAAATGTCCTGGTATTTGCATATTTGTGTAAATAGATTTGACAAGGCAGTTTTCGCTAGATTTATTTTCAATAGGTTCAACGAGATGGTGACACCAGTACCAAATGCCACAAGTCAGAGCACTGGGCAGCAGGGATGCCAGTCGTTCTTTCCTGAATCCTGGCTATCAGCTCCTCCTTTTTTCTTCCTCTGGGTCCGGTGCCACGGGTTTCTTTTTGACCGAAGTGGAGGCGAGTTCTTGTGAGGGTACGTCATCTTGTAGTCTAGCCCCCACGGCCTCGTTCCCCTCTTTGTTTTCTGGAATTTCCACGTGTCTCGGAATTCATGACAGTTTGAGCCGCCTTTCTTTAGGACGTAGTGTTTTTGCTAAATTTTTTATTTTTCGTGTAATATTGTTTTTGCTGCCCATGTGAAGGCATTCTTTAACCGCTTTCTTCGAGTCGGTAAATACGCAAAACTCTCTGTTGGGCTACGTATGCTTGGCGGGCCTTTCTCAATTCATTTAACCCCCTCGCATTCCCATACCCTAATCACCCATTTTGCTATCCCCATCAAGGCTAGATGATATTTATAAAAAAACCTTGACATGACCCTTTCATCAATAAAAAGTAAACATTTACCCACCACCAGTCAGAGACTTTGTTTTTGTTGTTTTCTTGAGCTTGCATGGCCGAGATCAGTTTTGCCGTTTTTTCGGAGAATGGTCTGTGTGAGATTTCTTTCTGGTGTACCGCACAAGAAATAGGACCAATGAGAAGCGACGCGTGTATGCCGTAGTGATGCCACTGAAACGTTCCGTGTTTCGCCGCCGCGCGAAGAGTTTGGACTTTCAATTTTAAAGTGACCGCGGCCGATGCAACGACTTATGCACCCAATCCAGCGGTGACGTGTCACGTTACCTCGCGCTCAGCGAGTTTCTAGGTCACACTGAAGAGTCACACGCACTCAGTAAAGTCCCTTGATGTGTTTGTTTGTCTTGAAAGCAGCATTAAATCATCAAATACCGCCAATGCCCGAGCCCGTACCCTGTGCCACATTTGGAAGCAAATGGCAGCGCAGCAGTAAAATGAGCGGTTCCTGAAAGGATCGACCCTTTCCAAAAGTCAGTCTATCCACACTGTGCAGAGTCAAACCCGACGCTCTAAGGACGGCACTATACACAGCTTCTCCACACTAGAAAAAAGCGAACGATTTCGAAAGCCTGGAGCAGAAAAGGGAGATGTTGGTCCTTTGCCGTCTCCTTCGATTCACGAAATCGAGGGTGCTTGATTTTAGCCGAGCACTATCTCCTATCACCGCCATTAGAGCGGCAATATTGGTGCTTTTGGGACTGCTACAAAGTCGCTCGGACTTTTGAAAAGGGTCTATTGCGGTGCGGCTCTCGCTCGTGGTCTCGTGGTGCGAGTCGCTCGCGTTCGCCAGCTGTGGTTGTCGCTACTTGTAAGGAACGCCAAGCGTGATTTTTATCCAGGGACTTTAGCCTACTGCGTTGGTTTGACTTCTCTTGTTCCTGTTGCCCGCTTCACATTTCGGTCATTTTCTGGCCCATCTTATGTTTGCAAAAAAGCATGCACTGTGGCATATGTCAGCATGAGAGCTCAGGCCTTGCTCCGTTTCGTCATCTACGGCGTGTCCCAAAAAATTTGCGAGGATTTTTATTTTTGTTGCAGAAATAAACTAAGCGTCACCGAACGCTTATTCTTCACCCAAATTAAGTGATAATGGTTCGAACGAGATGGCAAAGTTTAAGAAGTAACATTTATCTTAAAAGTTACAAGCGATTTTCTAAAATTTCAGTAGGAAAATGGGGTCCGTTTTGCTTCATTTTTGGCAACTGGCGCCATTCGGCTCCCCATATTGGGCCGTTCGTCGAAAGACAGTTCGTACCAGGGCAATTCGTAGCAGGGAAATTGGTCGCGTTGGTCTATTAGTCATAGGGTTATTCGTCGCAAGGTCATCTAGTCGAAAACTGTTTTTTTTACATTTTATATTTTTCTAGTAAAGTTTAGAACGAACTTTTCTATGCTTACAGCTTATCAGAATTTGGGAGAGGGGGTAAGGGGGGGGGGTGAGGGGCATGGAACGTGTATGCAAATACTTTACTAGGGGAATACATTCCACTCCTCTCAAATACAATAGACTCGGCGTGGACAGATTTTCTGGGCTTGGCGAGAGCCATCTATCGTCAAGGAGGCCTCGGCTATCGGGCGGTAAATGATGATGATTGATGATGGTCGTTCTACTACCAAATTCCTTGTTGTGGAAATGCTCGAGACACGTGCCGCGCGCCACTTCTAGGTAGAACATGGCATCTAAACTCAAGCTTAGTGCTTCGCCAAATAGGAAGTATTCACTGGCGGCCATAGCTGTGTGCGCGACTGCTGAGCGCGTGCTGATGGCGAGCTTCCACAGTTCTTTTGTAACGTGCATTCCGCACCCTCAGGATTGCTGGTGCTTAGCAGCCTATTAATGTGGGCTCGTTCATGCACTCTAAACAGCACCCACAAATGTGCGCCCAGTGAATACTCCTTATACTTTGCTGCTCATGCCGCCATTATCTTCTAAAGGGTTGCACGTTGCACGTGCCTCGTGCATCGACGAACCTTGCGCTACTTTTGAAACATGAAGGGGCTTTAGGTGGGATCGGAGACGACACCGTCGCGGCCGCCACGAACATCCAGGTACACGTGCCGCGTGAACTGACGCGTACCTCCACTCCGTCAGGGCTGGATTCGGCACTGTAGGCGTTCTGTCTAATGCAAACGAGCGGAGTGGAATGTATTCCCCTAGTAAAGTATTTGGTGTATGTATAAAAGATAAAGTTCAGAAGCCTTCCAAGAAAAGTTCGAACACCGCCTTGCTGTCCGAGTTCTTTTGGAGTTTTGGAAAGGTCGGAGGCTTTTCTTCGAAACATCCTTTGTCCGATACTTTGCCCGGTTTTTAGGCTGACGGTGCGGGAGGCTGCGTGTTCGCAGGGCCAATCTTATCACTCAAGTGCAACAGTTTGAGTGGTTCAGGAAGCGATGCGAATAAAACTGTTTTCGTAAACTGACACCTGTGTGGTTGTCCTATCAAAATTGCTGAAATATATTTATAACTCGGCTGTGGCGTATACCCACAGACGCAGACAGCCTCTACTGTAAAAGTAGAGCATTTAAGCCAAATCTTAAACAAAGTGCTACAAAGCAAAATACCCAATGAGGAAGAACCTTCCTTCGTAATGTTTAATTCTGAAGCAATATACTCGATAAATTGTGAAAATTAAACACATAAGAAGCTTTTATTAGGTGATGAACATAAGAAGCTTTTATTAGGGTGACGAATTGTCATCTGGACGAATGGCCCTATTACGAATTGCCCTGCTACGAATTGTCTTAAAACGAATTGTCCTGCAGCCGTGTTTTTTTTTTTTTTTTCACTGAAAAAATAGACTGAGCACGCCCGAACGCTTCTTCTCCTCCCAAGTGTAGGCGCAAGCTGTCGGACAGATGACTAAGTTTTAGAACTAAGCCTTATCTTACTAAAAAAATAAAGATGTTTTTTTTTATTTTTTATTTGGAAAATGGCGGGCGATGGAGCTCTCGAATACGGCTGTGGGACAATTCGTCGAAAGACTTCGTTCTGAAACTTTGTCACCTGACTCCGACAGCTTGCGCTACATTTGGGAGGAGAAGGAGCTTTCGGGCGTGCTCAGTCTGTTTTTTCAGTGAAAAAAAACACCCTCTAAACTGTTTGGAACACCCGAAATTTGTGCCGAAACGTTTTATTTTTTTTGCATTCGTTCTATGAATTAAGGCGGGCTTTAATAGTGATAAGTTGACAACCACGAAAAAAAGATTATACTCAGTCGGCTCTAATTCTAGGGCGTCGCAGCTCGAAAAACGTGGAGTCGTAAGTTCGGCCGAGTTGACGTCATGCATGGCTTGCAAGTGACATCACTGCACAATGCCGGTAATCAATCCTACTTGATCTGGCCAAGAAAAAAATGCGGCGCTACAAAGTGTATGCTGCAAAAGGATGCGTGCTGAGTAGCAATGCCACTACAATGGCAGCTTATTTGACATCAGTACAGGCCACAGGTAATAGAAACAATGCGCTCGTGTCTTAGGCTTTCCTCGCACTTATGATGGAATAAAGACTTCATTACATATTGTCTTCGCACTCGTGTCAAGAGATGCAATAGCCCGTGCAATCTGCAAACACACACAGAAGATTGAACAACTGAATAGCCGAGATAGCCGAGGTGTATCAAGCGGACGCTATATACAAGCCATCAGATTCAATCCAGCACCGAGAGGATGGGATTTCCCGGGTTTTAATTTGAATGAATTGAGATTTATGTTTCAGCAACCTTATGCCGAGGACACCAGACAAAAAATGAAAGACGTTTACAACTCCCTGTAATGCCGAATTAGAGCGCAGCTCTTGAGGAGGAGGAGGGGAGGGTACGGAGAGGAAGGTACGTCTCTCCTTCTCTTCCGTACCCCCTCCTCCTCCTACCTCTCTTCCTCCTGTATCCTCCTCCTCTCCTCCTCCTTCGCCTCTCTCACTCTCTCCTCGTGACGTCACTCGTGACCCTCGTGTCATCCCCAGTCACGTCACTCTGTGACCCTCGTGACGTCACTCGTGAAGGTCGTGACGTTCGTCACGGCCTTCACGAGTGTCTTTCTTGACGTCACTCGGAACCCTCGTGACCGTCGTAACGTCACACGTAACGTCACGTGTGACGTCATTACAGCAAACGTCCCATAATGCAACGCGCGGGTCACGAGTGACCCACGCGTTGCATCGCTGGACGTTTTCCATAATGCAACGCGCGGGGACCCTCGTGACGTCACTCGTGACCCTCGTGACGTCACACGTGAAGTCATTATCGGAAACATCCCATAATGCAACGCGCGGGTACGAGTGAGACCCGCGCGTTGCAGTATGAGACGTTTCGGCTAACTTCCGGTTGTATAAACATACACGTATCGGTATTTATCTCGGCCGTGTCCGCTGGGAATTAAACGGCGCATGCCGCACGACACTGGTTGGCACAGCTATCCATGGCTATCAGGCCAAAGCTACCGGAGCCATATGCATTCGCGTAGCTTGAGCACCGCTGATATGCTGTACACCCGCGCTCTTCAATACCCCTACCCTCCTCCTTCTCAAAAGCTGCGCTCCAATTGAGCATTACAGAGAATTGTAAACCTCTTTCACTTGTTCTGTTTACAAAATACTGGGTTGTGAGGGTTGTACAGTTCAGCATGCCATTTTCGTGTTGATCTTCGCAGCTCATCACGTGCGTGTTTGTCGATTCCGGAAGCGAGCAAAGCACGCGCCGTACGTAACAAGCACTGAAAATGGCACTACGGTCAGGAGCCCCTTTTCTACCTATACGACTGCGACTCGTGCATGACCTGACGCTACTCATTACAGGCTCGCATTTGAGCTTAACTCCGAGGAGCGAAGTTTAACAGCGAAATTCGCGCTGCCAAACATCTGAGCGCCGAGAAACCGAGGGAGAGATGGAGGCGAGGAGCGGGCGCGGACATGAGAACGCCGACCTCTGTAAAGCTAAGTGCCTTGGTGTCCACTGCAGCCGTCGAACGCGTTCGAATGCGAGAGCCAAACGCCGAATACAGGCGTTCCGCGTTCCGATGATGCGTTCGACGAGTGCACTGGAGACAAAGGCAGCTATAGACCGTTTTACTGAACGAGGGCGAGAGAGAGAAAGGGCGCTACCGGCGCTTTCCCCTTTCTGGTTCAGTAGAAAGACCGAAAGTCCC
>JAZHYW010046223.1:0-21188 GCA_037355805.1 Ixodes ricinus | reverse complement strand
GTGGTCGTTCAACGTCTGCCAGACGTGCAAGCGTACTTTCGGTAAAATGTGCTGATTATGCGACAAATCTGAAGTCACTATTGCAGCGCTTTCGTGACCACAGGGTGATTCTACAATAGGAAAATTCCGACAGGCCTCCTGCGCTGAAGCTTTAAACAAACTGGAGCCCTCATTTGGGGTGACACAAGCACACCGATTGGGCTTCGCACTACTCATGGCACCTTCGCTGAGCTCTATTTTCTTTCTTTCTAGTGCTGAATTTCGGTGGCGCTAAGGGCTAGTTGAAGAACAGAAAAGCAGCTTTCGACGTCCGAAATAGGCTAGATTGTACGCCGTAAGACTATAGAAAGTGCCAGATTTATGCCAGCACCGCTGACGTACGCGCCTCTGTGTGGTGGCAACGGTGGCGCTGAAGTCAAAACATCTAGCGTCACAGTGTGGCGTTTTACGTATGAAACGGTGCGTCTTGGCTCTCCATTTTGGGGTTTCAGCTTTGACTTGTGCTTGGACGGTGTTCACTTTTTTTTAGTTTGGTTGTATTTGTTTTGTGATCTCGCGTTCAGCACCACAACATGCACGCTTCTGGACGTGTAAAAGTCTGAGACGCTCAAGATCGGTCTGCCCACAACAACTCCTCGCAGAGCCCCTGGGCGCTGCGAAAAGTAATGTTACGTATGGTAAATGCCAAGCTATGGCGCTGCCATCAGTGCCGAAGGTTGCCAGATAAACAGCTAACACCGATACATCCACCTTCATCTAAATGGGTGGTAAAACAATACATTAATAATAATGTGGGTTGAAATGTTCGTCGTAGGTCAGCCTTCGAGGTGGCTGTGGTAACGGTGATATTTCTCCGGTTAGGAATGTCTTGGGATGTCGACGGGTGCTCCCTGTCTACAGTGATGACGCTTACAGTGCCGATCAAAACGGGAGCCAGGTCGGTCTCATCGTCCACCACCTGTGACTCAAAATCCTTGTTTGTAGAACGGAAGTGCAGCCTGTTTTGTCGCAACTCATTCCCATCTTCTGTTCTAACGAGATACTAGCACGGCGCTACGCCTCGTTTCCCTTGAGCTTTGCAGTGCCATCCTCCGTCTACCCGAATCCTCACAACTTCACCTACAGCTAGAAAAACTTTTGCAGATCCCGCAGTAGTCCTTTGAGTGCGCTTGTGCACTAGTAGTGGAGCCCCCATTGAAAAACCGGAAATGTGAGTCATTAATCGCCAATCTATCACCAGCTCACTCGGGCTTATGCCATGTTGCAAAAGGCTGCAGCAGTAATTCAGCGATCCATGCCAAAAATCTTCAGTAGTGTCAGCAGTCTCTATAAATATTTGCTTACCGATCGGCACTTCTTTTTGGTAAAGTCCGTTAGAACGTTGAAAAAGGGCTTGATGTTGTGTGAACAAAGTCATACACACCTGTAAATTGCGGATATTCATGCAAAGAAAACTTGGGTCCATTGTCAGAGCACGCTTCAAGTGGAATTCCAAGCCTTGAAACCATGATGCTAAGTTCCTTCACCACGGCCGCTGATGTTGTAACTCGAAGCTTTTCTACTTCTGGGATTTTCGAAAGAGCCTCAAACGCCAGAAGGTTTGAGCAACGAGCATACTCACAAAGATGAACACCGATGAGATTCCATGGAAATTTTGAAAGTGGTCGCATAAAAAGCGGCTCACTTGGTAGTTTGTATGCATACTGCTAACTAAAGGGGCATCGCCGAACAAAATATTCAATATCGTCATTGATACCGGGCAAGAACACCAGCTTGCTCTCTCTCTCTTTCTCTCTCTTTCTCTCCTTTCACTCATTGACTCCAAGAATTCACTCGTGAATTATCTCAAAAATATGTGTCCGCATATTATGAGGAATGACGACTTTCTGCACTTAAAAATATTGTGAAGCTACAGTGCTTGAGTAGGTCCGTGGTTATCAAGACTGCAGATCACATGTGCGAGTGTATCATCACTAGCTGTCTCAGCTTTTAGTTGTTCACAATTTGCTTGACTGACCTTACTATACTGAATTTCCAAAGCTATCTCAACGTCAAAAATTGCAGGATTATTTTTCTGTTTTTTTTAAAGCACTTGCGAGAGGACACTAGGAACAACTAGGTCCTTCTCGGGTACAAATTGTAGCTCAAACTTGTAAGTCATTAGAAGTAAAAAAGAAACTATGTAATGGTGGTGACATATCACCAACCGTCTTGCAATGGCGATTAGGGGTTTCTGGTCTGTTTCAGCTAAGACCCTCCTCACATACAGAAGGTCGCGAAACCTCTTCAGCCCGTAAGTTACTCCTAAAGTGTGTACCTTTCAATCTGAGTGTATTTTGTCTCGGTGTCTCTAAAATCTCGAAAGAGGTCCCTGGTTCACTACCAGGACCAGGCGTATTTTTTCGGTCGCGCAACACTCACAGCTGTATTTGCAGATTGGTGTTTGACCTTTCATCCCCTTTGTTCCCCTTCTCCAGGGATTATTATCGTCAGACTTGTCCAGCTCGCTTGCACCTTTGCATTAATTGCATTATCATAATAAGGGCTCAACTTGCTTCTTGACTGCGTGGGAGCTGCTTAAGCAGACACTCTGTTCAGTTGATGGATAAACCATTAGCTTGTGAGCAGCAGTTGCAGAAATATAATTTGTTGTAGCGTCTTTTGTAGGCGTTCCTGGTTTTCAGAGGTTAGATTAGTGTTAGGTCGTCGGCGTACGTGACTGTTTCGTGCTGAGCCAGTTCGTTACGTCATTGCTGTAAATAGAGAAGAGTGTTAGACCAAGTGCGCTGACCTGGGGAACGCCGGAGAGCAAGGCGCTTTAAGAGGATGTTTGTCCGTGGAAGACCACTTGTTGGGTTCTTCCTGAGACGTATTCAACTATTCTTGGAGGAAAGCATGCCGGATTACGATCTTCTCTAGTTTGTTGCGCAGGAGCGTTTGAGTGATCCAATCGAAAGCTTTCAAGAAATCTAACTGTACTAACTCACATGCTGTAAAATCGTCCAAGTATTAGGTAATGGTGTGTACAGCAACAGCCATGGCCGTCTCGCAACTACGTCCTTGACTAAAGCCGTGCTGTGCCATACATAGCATGTTGGCCTCTAGATATTGTAGAATATTCTTGTTTACACTCCTTTCCAGGGCCCTGCACACAGCTGATGGGGAGGCAATGGGGCAGTAGGTGCCTGTCATGTCGTTACTGAGATCGCTTTTTTGAGCACAGGTATGATAAGGGTGTGCTTCCAAGCAGATGCGGTGGTATCAGAGTCTGCAATTTATGTTAACATGATGGTCAGGATTGGCGTTAGTGTAAGAGAGGAGAGCTTTAGATGGGATGGGTAAATGCGATCACGGCCGTAATTTCGGGTGGACTTGAATAGGGCAAGTTAACTAGTGGTGTATTCTTCAGATATTGTGACTGAGGATAGGGATCTGGTTCCTGCAAATAAGCTGAGAAAAGGTGTCCAACTGAGGTTTTTAGGAGACCTCAAGGATGAAAAGTGCTGGTTGAAGAGTTTACAAACTGCGTTTGGGTCGGTGATGAACTGGTTGTAATGGGTGAGGTACGGCCGGATGTAAGATGACTTCCACTGAGACTTGACAAAGGCCCAGGAATGTTTGGGTTCCTTATCAGCAAGGGCTGCACCATCACAACCATAGCTGTTGTGGGAATTGTGCGTGAAGCGTTTGATTTCTCTCTGATTTTTCATGGTTGCTTAAAGTCTAGTTGGACAGGAGCGTTTCCATGCTTTCTGACAGGACAACTGGATATTGTGTACGCCGTAAAGAAGAGAATGGAACACGATTAGAGAGGATTGCAGTCATGAACTTACGCCATAGTTAATACAAGTCATCGATGGAGTCGTCTGTGAGCACCATGGACCAGACTGATAGGTAGAGCAACATCTGTAGATGTGCTAGATTAGCACGTGAGTATCGATACATCAGACGGGCGAACCGACCAAGGCGAGGTATATCCACGAATGTAATGTCTTGTGGTCCCAGATAGTGAGGCTGTCTTCGGCAGTGCAGTATGATAGTAAGAAAAGATTAGTGATGAAGAAAAGTTCTAGATGAACTTTTGTGCCTAAGGGATGTAGATGTGCTAGATTGGCACGTGAGATTGTCCTTGACCTCACTAAATTATCCGGTTTCACGTGGTGTTGCTTGGATCCCACATATACGTTCATATGTGGGATCCAAGCAACACCACGTGAAGCCGGGTAATTTAGTGAGGTCAAGGAGGCTCTGAGAGTGTGGGTTAGAGAGGATCGCTGACGTGCGTCCAGTCTATGTGCGTGTACAATTACCCATAAGATTGGCGTAGGTATACCGTGATTATTATATCTGGTCGACGGATTCTTGCCGGGTGTCAAGGGAGGATGCCTGGATTCTATGAGGGGCATGCTGTATATGAATACCAGGATCACAGCATAGTTGTCGTTTAGAATTTTATTAAACACCGCCTCTGAAGTGTCTTGTTCATGATCGCATCAACGTCTAAAAGGCAAGTTGCTTGGGGATATGAGCATAACTCCAACACCTAGAGAAATAGTGCACCCTTTCCGAAATATTTTGAAATGGTCAGTGTCCATGATTTAACCATCATGACTTGACAGGTCATGCCAGGTTTTGGTCAGTGCGAAAACAGTGTTCAGCGTACACTCGACAAGAGCACTCAGTTCAGGAGCTTGTTCTTTATGGAGCGCACGTTCGAGTACGAGATGTTGGGTTGCAGGGAGAACTTGCGCGGTCGAGCTGACCGGGGTCACCGAGGAGCGTGGGTGTACTCACGCCGGGGGGCGCTCTGTGGTTCAGTGGCACAGTCGATATCAGGTCTGGCATTAGATGATTTGTCTCCGGAGATGACAAGAAGGAGGGTCTTCTACGACAGTTTTAGCGAGCTTGACCGCGAGGAGAGGAGCCACCGCTCATTAAGCGAGCGGACCTGCCTATGCCTTAACGGGCCGGACTGAGGGCGGGTTGGTTTGGTGATTTACCGCCGCTGTAATGATTGGGACCGGTCTGCAACATCTGCACTCAGTGTCGGAGGAGATTCATACCGGCTTCCGCCAGACCTGAGCGTTTACCGGGCTGCTAAAAGCACGGTGCCGAGCAGGAAATAGCGAAGAAACAGGAACAAATGCAGCGCCATTTAACTCAGTTGTCCGTCTGCTCTCTAAGTGGAAGCTTGCCGAATGAAAGCACTTCGCGCAGTCACGGTCATTTCTATGGGTCGTGCCCACCCCTTCCTAGCTTAAGTGCTTTCAGTAGTTACAACCGGCCCGGGCAAGGATCCTGGTAGTTCAGTTGATTTAGATTCTTGGTATTCACTTGACACCCCCCCCCTCACCTAATAATCTGTCGCATGCAAAATCCTGCGAGGGAGGCCAAAAATGTGTCGGAGCGCCGGAAAACAAATCCTCTTACCTTTCAAGGGCCTCACAAGGCACGGACATTGTGCGTTGTAAAGTAGTTGTATTGTGTGTGTATTTATAGAGCCGTAAGATAGTCAGCCGCTGTGGGCGTTGGTGTCTTAGCTGCAGATGATAAATTTAGCCAGTGCAGTACAACCACTAACCTGAGGCCTTTAACGTGCTCCGCGCAGTAGCGATACACGACTGCACGCTGATATGATGGTCATCCAGATGAGGGTGCCTTCAGAAAAACACGCACTTCTGCTTGAGTGGTGACATATCAACTTTTTTCCGCCAAATCGTTTCTTTTTCTTTTTGTCTTCTGAAGTGCACGCAATTCGGTGTGAATCAGCTTGAACGCCTAGCTCGGTTTAATGCTTAGACGTCATTTTGCCACACAATCCACTCCCTGAGTTGTCCACCTCGTTCCACGCTGGCTCATTCAGCCCAACAAATGGTGTCTTCAACATGGAACACCAAGAAATGTAGGCACCCTCATGCAGATCGAAACAGACAGGGGTGGGGTTTGAACCAATGATCCCTGGGCTCTGCAGTGCGAGCCTTTGCTACACGTGGTCGGATCTTATGTGAGCTTGCCCCCTTGGACACCGCTTCCCTTTTATGGATTGGCGCAATTGACGCTGCTTGGATAAAAAACACAAGCACATGAAGGTGCTTCTGGGAGCATGTGCCTTTCCAGCTTGGCCAGGGGGCTCAAGAAGCGCGATGCCGCGTGGCATGTTCGTATCCCTGGATTGACTAACATAGCTTTCAGGCGGGGCCTATTTGAAAGTGAAAGCGAGGCGCGCGGCGGTAAGACATTGCACGTTCAAATAACCTCACTACGTCATACATCCGTTGCCTCACTGGTTTTATTTTTGTTCGCCGCAGCTGACACAAATCACACACACCATTGCCAGGACGTCGGGGAATCTGGCCGATGGGCAAAACCGATCTTGATGGCAAACGCACGCCGCGAGGCGCCGTTCGTGCGAGCTCAAGGAGAGAAAAGAGCAACATATGCTCTTGCTTGGGGAAATTGATGCTGGTGTCACCATCTAGTTTCGGAGCTGGGGAAAACGAAACAATGTGCGCATGCAATTTTTCTTTATGCAGGCGATTGTTCCATTTTGCCTGGTCACCACTGGCATCGGTTTTCTGAGTCCAACGTTTGCGCAGCTTGAGCTGCATGCGACGTAAATGTCCTATCATCCTTCCCCACAGACAATTCGAAGTTCTTTTCGGAATTCTTCAGGGTTCCACCCGTCTCACCCTCCAGCCAACCAAGTTGACTGCCCGAGTCCGCATTTAAGCCGACACGTGTCACAGAATCCCTGTGTTTCGGAGCTGGCAGGAACGAGGCCATGCGCTCACGCAAACGTTTTTTATGCAGGTTAGTGATTTCTCATCAGGCCCTTTCCGTTCTTTTGGTATTTTTTCTGCCAGACCCACCCAACACCCTATTCTTGATTGCGAGCGCTAGCAATAAGCACTTTCAGATGTAAACGATACCACCGGAAAAAAGTGCTGTTTGTGCTCTTGTTGCTGCTGCTGAGTGGCGACGTAGAAACTAATCCTGGTCCTGTAACTAAGGAACGAATGGAACTCCTACAATATATGTCCACTGAACTGCAGAACGGACAAAAAATGTCCTCGCGAAGTAAATATTATTGAAAGCAAACAAATAAAAATTCACAACCAAATAGAAAATTTCATTGCAAAGAACAAGCAATTTGATCAACGGATCTCAGATATTTAAGGAAATGGAAGAAAGCTGGAAGCAAGAACAGACAACCTTGAAAATCGGAGCCGAAGGACAAACTTGGATGTTTTTTTTTTGGCATAGCTGATGGCACAATGCTGGAGTTATGGGAGGAGTCGGAAACTGTTGAGAGACGCATGTGTAAAGGTAATCTAGGTATTGGTGTCACCTCAATACAAAGGGCCCAATGATTAGTTCCTTTCAAGGAACACAGCAGCCGTCCGATTATAGCAAGCTTTCGAAATTGGAAAGAACGTGACAACATCATGCGCAACGCCATAAATTTAAAAACTCTGCTTGAAGCGTTTTCGAGGATCTCGGTGCACTCGTCAAAGAAAAATGGCGCAAGCTATGGGACTATTCCAAATAAAAAAGACAGGATAAGAACAACAAAGCATATCTGACCTACGACAAGCTTGTTATCAACGGAGTCACGTACGCCTGTGATTTTGAACAAAGCCGGCCTGTACTCGTTCGTAAAATGGCTGCACCGATTCAGCGGGATTGACGCACTGCGAGAAATAACTTTCAAAACGCCGCTTCATTAGATCTAGACGCCTCGGTGTAACTCGTGGGCTTCCGCAGCATAGATATTAAAGTGGACGAATTCATATCTTCACTCGAGACGATCAAATCCAAAGTTATTATGGAAACAGAGACATGGCTACACGACTCGGTTACTAATTCAGAAGATTTTCCCCTGGTTTTACCTTATACCGTAAAGACAGAAATGGACACGGACGGTGTGTGTGCTTGCTAATTTCATCGGACTGGAGTAGCAGTGAACTCGTTTTATACGAAAACAACACTGAGTCTGTATGGTGTCGTGAATTTTTACCAAAGGGAACCACTTTAGTTTTTGGTACATTTTATCGCCTTCCTGATCGTAATGCGTACTCGATAGACAATCTAGGTGACTTGTTGACGACACTTCCAGATAGCGTATCTTTGGGAGGCGACTTCAATTCGCCAGGATTTAATTTGTCTGATGAAGTTCTCGCTACAGATGGGCCCCACGCTTACTCAATGTTTGCTGACATAAATGGAGTATTTGGATTCGAACAATATGTTAAAAAACCGACGCGATCGAATGCTGTCTTGGATTTGATGTTATACCATTTTCGTTCTGTTGTATCTAAAGTCACTATACTTCCCGGCATAAGTGATCATTGCGCGGTTGTTTCCAAGCCCGGAACGCGAAAGCAAGCGGAGCGTTCAGGGAAAGTATTTTTGTACGACAAAGGTAATTACGACGCGATCGATGCAGAACCTGAATCCGCTGTCAAAATGGCGCCCCGCGCGCTTTTCACATGGCTCCGACTTTTTCTCGGACTCCTACTTTTCATACGCCTGCGTTCCGAGCTCCAGGCCAAGGTCTCAGCCCATGAATGCGCCGGGCACCCGTGGATCCCGGCATATGGACTTCGCAGCTTGACTTCAGCTCGTATCGTTGTGAGTTCCGCCTCGGCGGCGACTAAGCCTAAACGTCCGCTCCCGCCAGCTCGACCCCACGTCGTCTGGCTGCTACTGGTTGCCGGAGATGTCTCCACAAACCCCGGCCCACGGCACTCGTGTCCCCGTTGCGCTCGAGATGTCCACAACAGCACTGCTGCCCTACAGTGTGACAAGTGTGACCGTTGGGTCCATCGGAAGTGCGAGCTCCTTTCTCTGCCGGCTTACCGTCGCCTTTCCGCGTCTCCTGAGAAGTGGTATTGTGGTGCGTGTCAGCTTCCCCCATCGACGACGAGCTATTCCTGTCAGCGGCTCCGCAGTCTCCCGGGACCCCGCCATGTACACGGTCACACAGGACCGCGACCGAGAACTTACGGGAACCTCCGACTAACCCCGGCTCCTCACGAAGGAAGAACCCTGCGATTTGGTTCTCGAACGCCCGTTCGATTCGGAACAAGTTACAGGAGCTCCAGACCACCATGGCGTCAATGCCCATCACCATCTTCGCGTTCTGTGAGACATGGCTGGATCCGTCAATTTTTGACAGCCACATCATCCCACTGGACCTATACACTGTGTTTCGCAGGGATCGTTCTTCGTCCCGTGGTGGGGGCGTCATGCTTGCCATACCAAGCTCGTTCCCGTGCCACCGGCTCTGTGATCTCGAATCGGACGAGCTTGAAGCTCTATTTGTGGAAATTACTTTCAACAAGAAGAAACACCTTGTGGCTTGCGTTTACTGCCCCCTGCAGTGCGTTCAGAGTCTTACGAACAGCTCCGTCGCTCTGTAGAGCGTATGGTCTCTGTGGTCGGCAAGTACCACAACATTCTTGTCCTTGGCGATTTCAATGCCCATATTGATTGGCACGACCCCTGTCCCCTACGCCCCAAGACTTGGCATCGGACTCTCTCCTCGACATCATGGATACTAACGGGTTCACCCAACTCTGTACCGTGCCGACATACACTTCCCCCGCTGGTAGCACATCTTACCTTGACCTCTGCTTCGTTTCCAACACCACCCTTTTCCGTGGATGTGTCGTGACGCCTGGCCTTAGTTCCTCTGACCATCCAGCCATCCTTCTAGACATGTTTGCATCATTCCCAACACGTGGTCCACACAGCAGGCTGGTTCGTTCTTACGCCAAACTTGACATGCAGCACCTCCAACGACTTGTGTCTCTCACCCTTGGGACATTGTGCTTTCTGAACCCACCATCAATGATATGTATGACCTCTACACTTCCCTAATGTGTGCCCTCACCTCCGACACTGTCCCTGAGAAACGCTCCCGCCGCCGACACCACGCTCCTTGGATTACACGTGAGCTCATAACCCTGTCCCGACAGAAAGACAAGCTATTCCGCCGAGCGAAAAGAACCTGCCACGCCGACGACCTTCTGGCTGCCAAACATCTCCAGCGCAGTCTCAAGAAACAGATTCGCGTGGCTCACCGGTTGTTTGTTGAGGACATTGCCGCAAGAGCGATTAGAGAACCAAAACTGTTCTGGGCCTACGTAAACTCTCAACGCAAGCAGTCGCAGTGCCCACGTTTTCTCATTGATGACACCATGGTTTCCTCACCGTCCTGCATCTCGGAAGCCTTCAACTGCCATTTTTCGTCGGTCTGGTCGACATACACAGTGTCGCCTGAGCCTATCCTGAGCCCCACTACCGCCATTCCCTCGGCTCCCAGCCTCTCCACTGTAACCATGAGTACTGAGGACGTCCTTGAGGCTGTCTCCCTCATACATCCCTCCCAAGGCCCTGGCCCCGATGGCATCCACCCACTGATTCTCAAGTGCACAATACAGAGTATGGCTCCTCTTCTGTGCCGCATGTTTCAGCGCATTATTGACACGGGCACGGCCCCTGACGCCTGGAAGCTTGCCCACGTCACACCCGTTTACAAAGGCCATGGCGCCCAAGCGAGTCTACTGTCTTCCTACCGTCCTATTGCGTCTACATCCATTGTCTGTCGCACTTTTGAGCGTATCCTTAATAAGAAGATCCGTTCCCATCTCGACGACAACAACCTTTGGTCGCCTGCTAAACACGGCTTTCGCCAAAACCGCAGCTGTGAAACTGCACTGGGTGTCTTAGTACACACACTGAGTGCCCACCTGGATAACCGCACACCTTGTGAGCTTGTACAGCTCGACCTTTCTCGAGCCTTCGATCGTCTTCCACACTCCTCTGTCCTGGCCAGTGTTAACGCCAAGGGTATATCTGGCACTGTGCTCGCCTGGTTAGCATCTTTCCTGGATAACAGAATGCAGCGTGTTGTCTACCGTGGCGCCAAATCTGCTTCCAGTGTTGTCCGTGCTGGTGTACCCCAGGGGAGTGTGCTTGGGCCCACACTCTTCACCATGTTCATAGACAGCATCACTGATTCTTTACACTGCACCCCCATACTCTACGCAGATGACATCTCACTCTTGCAGCCAATCCGCAATCCTTCCGACTATGCATCCCTCCAGTCTGATCTCGACCAGTGCTACCAGTGGACGCAGCAGCACCAGCTGCCCATCAACACTCAAAAATCAACGACTATGACTGTAACTGGGTTTTGTCGCCCTCGACAACCTCCTCCTCGGCTCACTGCTGGCCAAGTGGAGATCCGCAGGGTCTCCTCAAGTGTCATCCTGGGTGTAGAGTTTGATGGGCGCCTGTCATTCTCTCCTCACGTCCAACGCACTCACCAAGTCTCGCCGTATGCTGGGCTTCATTACCCGCACCTCGCTCAACATGCCTCCAAACGCATTCCGTAGCCTCTACACAGCCCTCGTTCTCCCCATACTCGAGTACTGTTCGGAAATCTGGTTCCCCCATTCGGTACGCCTACAGTCGTGTCTCGCCAGTGTCCAGCGACGTGCAGCATACACATTTTATAGTCGCAGCACTCCTAGAGCCCGCCGCCTGCCCTATCGTCAGATTAGGACTGCTGTTCTTCTTCACCATGCGTCCTGGCAACCGCTTGCCTCCCGGATGCATGGCGCTTCCGTGCGCCTCCTTTGCAGACTTCTCAGCCCTGGCCACCAGCTGCTTATTGATGCGCCCCGCCTCTGTCACAGCACTGGCCGCCTGCAGCCGCTGCTTACGCGGACTGAGCGTCACAAGTCTTCATGGCTACCACGTGCTGCTGCTTTGTGGCAACAGTTACCGCCGGACCTCACACGACTTTTCCCCCTGAAGACGACAATATCTTGTCCCTGGTAAAGGCTGCCCAGCGCCTGCACTAGCCTTCAAATTGAACTCTATAACCTTGCGCATGTGTGCGCAGTTCCTGGGTCCCCAGGTTGGGTTGCAAGCCTCCCCGGCATGGGCAGCTATGCCTTTTTGCACCCCCAGCATGCCTGGGATACACTATCCAATCAATGCGAATAAAGTAATATTATTATTATTATTATTTTTATACATTCAGTCCTCTATCAAAAAATAGTGACGCCGAAACAGTATGGCGTACGTGCTTTTAAAACCAAAGTACTAGAGCATGCGGAGGTGTATATTCTATCGAAACAAAAAGTAAGCAAGAAAAAAAAACCTTGGTTTATTGTAGAAGTTCACAGACTTCTAGGTAAAGCGAGACGTGCTTACAAAAAGCTTTCCAAACGTTTGTCAGCCCGAAACGAAGAAGTGTTTTAGGACAAGTTTAAAGAAAATCTAAAAAAAAAAACCTGAAGAATTCTGGAAGTTTGTTAACGGGAACAGAAAGGAAGACACTTTTATTACTGCGTTGACAGCTGATGGTGGTACAGTGGTGTCTCATAACGCGAAGGTTGAATCTTTTAACTCGTATTTTAGGTCAGTTTTTGGAAGAGTCTCCGTATCTGGTATCTCCAGTGGCTTACCAAGCACATGAAAGCGTAATGTCCAGCCTCATAATTGACATGAACGGTATCGTGAAGTTGCTGGGTGGAATTGATGCTATGCCGTTGGACCTGACGGCATTTCTTTAGTTTTTCTCCGTAAGGGCAGTGAATCTGTAGCGCGTTATATTTTTATTATATGCAGCGAACCTTCAAAGACATGAATGTGTCAATTGGATTAAAAGATGGCGAAGGCCACGCCTGTTTTTAAATCAGGATAAAAAGCGAGTGTTGAAAATTATCGCCCTACTTCATTAACATAGATAATAATAATAATAATAATAATAATAATAATAATAATAATAATAATAATAATAATAATAATAATAATAATAATAATAATAATAATATCGTGTAAGTTCTTGGAACACATTAATAGTAACCTTTATTTGTTCCTGAAATCTACGCACTTATTTTCCCCCCACAGTATGGTTTTCGAAGCGGTTACTTTTGCAGCACATACCTGGTAGCATTTTATCATCAGATAGTCCGATCACTAGACAGAAGAAAATATGCCGGCTGCGTGTTCTTACGACTTTTGCAGCCATTTTACATGGCTTTCCTAAACATAGATTCAAACGTCCTGAACTGAATACGAAATTATTAAGGAGGTCAAGAGCAGCGTGTTGTCCTAAACGGTACTATATCCACCTCAACTTGGGTTACGTCGAGTGTGCCATAAGAAAGTGTCTTAGAGCCTTCACTTTTTTCTCATATACTTAAATGACATCACCAAAAATATACGCTCGTATTAAACTGCTGCCCAATGACTGCGTAATATACAGGAAGCTAAACACGTCAGAAGACCTTGCCATATTACAATCCGACATAAACATGTTATCTCCTTGGTGCAATCAATGAAAACTGAGTCTAAATCTAAGTAAATGTAAACACATTCATTTCTTGAGAAGCAAGCGGGACCGTTTTATATGTTGTGTTCGAGTATGTAACCTAGAAGGGCTCTTTGCAAATTTCCTAAAATGGAACAGCAGTATAGAACGTACAATCGGAAAGGCTAGTAAAATGTTTTATTTTATCCGTCGAAAATTTAGATCCGCGTCGCGAAACGTTAAATATCGAAACACTTTAATTTTCTTCCGTAAGTACGATCCTTGATTGTGCGTGCGTTGTGTGGGACCCTTATCACGACTTGCTTATCAATAAACTAGAAAAAAATCAAAATCATGACGCTTGCTTTGTACTGAATAACTTTGACCCTTATGCTAGCGGTACAGATGTGAAAGCTATGCTGGGGGGGGGGACATTTCAATGTAGAAGAACAAAAGTGAGACTAAAATGTTGCCACCGTGTCTTTCACAACAAAACAAAAATTGATTAAGCCACCAATCTTATGGAGCCATCCTACGTATCTTTTCGATGTGATAATTCTAAAAAGGTTGCTGTACCCATTTACAGGACTGACAGTTAGGCTAATTCATTTTTTCGGTGAAAACCGTGAGAGAGTGGAACGACATCCCGGAAGATATTGTGTCCATTGATGAAAATGGCGTTTTCTTTTTCCACTCGTCATAATGTTTTCTAAAAAAAAACACAATAATTGTCACAGGGCGATGTGGCTACAATGTAAATACATAAATGACTTATTGAAAATAAATCTACCCTGTCAAATTTTGTTTGCCCAAATACGCAATTACTGAAATAATTAGTCTTCACTCCATATTTTTAAAATTAATATTAGAAGAACCTCTAGTACGCACTACCATACGTTCTGCCACTTTTTTTTTCTGAGTAATGTTAATTTTAGAATTGCTTTAAACTGCTTTCATAACAGTCAAAACGACCATAATCTCGATTTAATGAAAAACCTCCAGCTCTTTCAGCGAAAACTCTAAGGGGCTTATGACGTTCATAAGGTTTTCATAATGGAACTCCAAAATAATGAACACACTCGTTCATTCCTGAAGCTCAGAATTGAGTCGAAAATATTTGCCCATTGAATGACGAGCGGGTGAATCCCGCTTAAGGTGAAATGATTGGAAATATAAGTACGCGTGAAAGAATATTCTGATCCTGCGCTGTGAAGAAGAATCAATCAATATGGAAAGGAGCACTCACCATGCAAAGGACGCCAAGGATCGTTATTTGGAGCGGAGTTTCACAAAGACACATCTTTCGGGTCAGCTGAAATGAAATTGTGAAGGCAATTACCTAATAAAACAGTAAGGAAGACCTAATCAATGTTGTTTCATCTATTTATTGTCAAAATAGATGATTATTTCAAAATGTAGAGGGTCTCTTATGTTATCGCGAAGACGACCTAAAGGCAAAAGCCTTAGCACCGATGCATTAAAGACAGGCATATGATTACTTAATTCACTTTCGTCTCTCTTAATTCGCTTTGTCATCATTCTTAATTTCATTGCCTCTAATTGACCTGAGTGGTCACGTAAACGGGATTGCGAACCTACGAAGACAGCGCGCTTTCTGACGACGCTCTTTTGGCGCCGTTTCATTGGCATTCACGGTGAATCTGCTTTGCTCTGCTTTTTGTGTGTTTCTTTTCCTGAGGCGCGCCCGCTTTGACTTTGAGCGGCTTAGCCGGCTTCCATACGAAGCATCGGATATGACGCGTCCCAGCCAAAGGGAAGTTTTGGTACCTTTCATGTCGCCGACGTTATTTGAAGGTCAACGTAATGATGAGACATATAAGGCTTTTTGCCTCAATAACGAGTGCTGAATACCCGCAGTCGCTAGCTTGATCCTGCACAGCGAACACAAGACGAAACTGATGTATGGCAAGACATTGGTACAGCTGAATAAAAGCCAGTATGTAAGGACAGCAAAAAAAACCAATTTTTTGTTATTGTTGTTTCTTGCCTTTGCTGCTGATAACCAGCGTCTTGCAGAGTCATGTCAAGATAACTGCGCTGGTCGTCTCGACAACCACAGTTCAAAGAGCGTTCGCTACAAGCAACAAAGCTGGAACTCTGATTCGCTGGTGACCAACATCTGGGCATCGAGTCTACATTTCCGGTACCAAACTCCTCTAGTTGTTTTTCGGCTTGGTTTTATGTATAGCCTGACAAAACTTAAAGGGAAGGCGCTAGTGTAAAAATGAGCATATTTTGCACAAAAAAAAAGTGAATTTGCCTTTTATTGTGATATTTTATATTTCAATCTCTATAAGTTATATATATAGACCGTTTTATCGTGGGTAGCGCCATTTTGAGAGCGAGAGAGAAAGGGGAAAGGGCTACCGGCGCTTTCCCCTTTCTGATTGTGTAGAAAGACAGAAAGTCCCGGATGAGAGGCTTGGCTGGTGTTGGGTCTACGCAGTGCCCGAGCTTCGTCCGCGCTTTTTCTTCTGTTTTAGACTCACGAACTTAATTAAAGCCACGGGCTTCGATGGAGAGAGTCCCCCGGTCATCGGGACACCATTGTTCGGTCATAGGGTGCACTAATAGCGACAGGAAGCGTCGAAGAGTGTCCGAGGACCTATGTAGCTTGCATGGAATCCGGCAAGGCGAGTGCGGCTGCAATGTTTTTAAGATGCATCGCTTTCCGCCTGACCCCGATCTCCGGCGGCAGTGGGTCGCGGCAGTAAGTCGGAAAGACTTCTCCCCCACGTCAAGCTCTCGAGTGTGCTCACAACATTTCGCGAATGGAACGCGCACCGAGATCAACGCTCTGCCGTCGTTCAACATGGGCTACGATCGCAAGGTGGGTACAAGTTTTTTTTGTAGGAATCGCTGTTGTAAGTTTTAACTTTTCGGTTGCTATTATTTTCAGGTTGTAGTTCCGCGACGACGTTTGCAAAGAACGAACTACGTGCCGCCACTAAAAGTAAAGGTAACCGCCTAAATTCGCACGATGTTCGCGCAGATTGTGAAATGCGATATTGTTTTTTATTCAGAAAGTCGGACATGACCCAAGTCCAGGATCCTCTAACATGGCTTCATCGTTGGGCTCCTCTTCGCCGTCCGACAAGGTGCGTGTGGTTCGCAAAATATTTCAAGGTAGTGTCTATTCTCCCGGCTGCCGGGAGAATAGACACTGCCTTATTTCTATTCGTGCAGTTGCACTTAACATGATAGCGGAGCAAACGACACAGGCGCCAGATCGGCGGTTAGGTGGATCTAGTCGTGTCGGGGTGTTAGTGTAATCAAGAGACGTACAAAAGCAATCGGCTTTCTCTCCCAGACATTGCTGGGCTACAATGTAGCAGCGCTAACGGGTATCAGCTGAAATATTAACATAAAGCGGAACAAATTGACATGTTTGTGCAGGCTCCAATGTGGTAGCCCTTTAATGTTGATTATCCACAGCATATTGCTCTTCTGTAATGTTGATCCAGACACAATTGAATCAAGCGTGCTCTGTGAGGCCCAGGGTTCATTAAATCAGTGCACATACTTTTATGGGGCAAATACCTGAATCAATGCAACGACCAAATAATCTGATAGATCAAGAATGGCCAGAATGACATGGGGTTAGAGCTGCAGACAAAACTACACAATTGTAGAAAGCCGCAGGAAAAAACAAAATGGGGGGGGGGCTGTTTTTAGTTAGAAACGATGTGAAGGGAACAGTCTTTTCCAAAGGCTAGAAGTATAATTGTCGACTACAACAAATAGCACCAGGCAGCAGAATGTTTCTTCAACCGCTAAGCAAAAATGAATGCATACTCACTAGCCAGCCCCTGACGCCCATTATGCGCATATCGTTAGTAAATCTTTCTAGAACAATCAAGGAAGCTGGGTCACTGGACACATCTATGTGTCAAAAAGCAGTCCACCTGTATGTATGTTGTGTAATTGTACGAAGCTGCCAAGACTGTGACCTTTTTTTTTTTAATTCTAGAACTTTTTTTTTGTTTTGGGGGCACAGGAAGGAAAGGGGGGGGGGGGACGACGCTCATTAGGGAGCCGCGAGCTGCACTTGAACCCGTGAAGAGCCGCATGCTGCTCGTGAGCCGCAGTTTGGCCATTCCTGTCAGAGATCAACCTCATTTACCATTCAGTTCTCATTACTGTCTGAACTAATTTCAGCAACACCAAGATCCCGACAATGATGATCCAGAGAACACATGGGACAATGAGCCGCTGAACCTAGTGAGTTAGCCACAGTATTTTCTGATCTGCCAAGCCCTAGGACAAGTCTTTACCAGTTATAGGAAAGTCTTTACCATGTTTTAACCTGCAGGCAGCTGAACGACCACCAGAAACGGACAACACACTCGATTCAGTAAGCACATTATCATACAAACCATAGCTTCAAAGTTGGCTGAGAAAACTGCATTGGAGTGTCTTTGCTACTGATTTGACTGCCTCTTTTGCATGTATCCATGCTCGGAACGATGCAAATGTCAATCTGCGCTATGTTTTTCGTTACCCAGGGGACAAGTGCAGGTAGCATGCCGACAGGGGCCACATTCCTCGACCCCAAGCATGCGGTCGACGTAAGCTAACCTTAGTTTCTTTGTGTAATGTCGAGCACTCGGCTTTTATCCATCTCGCCATGTGTGAACTTACAGGCTGCTGATGGGTTGTCGCCAACCATCACCCTACCCGAGGAAGTGTCTGTCTCTGGGCTCCACACGCTGCCTTCGGTGAGCACATTGTCATTTTCTCGCCTTTACGAACCTTGTAGACTCACATTTGACCTCGAAAGCCGTTCCACAGAGTTCTTGCCGCTCGGTTAGCTGTCTCTTGCATATATTTGCTTGCTTCATGCTCGGAATGATGCAAATGTGCGTTTTAGAGCGCAGCTCTTAGGCGCCCGTTTCCGGCTTGAGCGGCGTCGCCGTCGGCGTCGGCGTAACCGCGCGGTGCATGTTGGGACATGTCGCGGAGGTCACGTGACCCCCTCCCGACATGTTGAGACATGTCGGAGAGGGTCACGTGACCCCCCCCCTCCCGAGGCCACGTGCGGTGCATATTGGGACATGTCGCGGGGGGTCACGTGACCCCCGCGCGGTGCATTTTGGGACATGTCGCGGGGGTCACGTGACCCCCCTGCCGACATGTTGGGACATGTCGGGGGGTGGGGGGTCACGTGACCCCCCCCCCCGAGGCAACGTACGGTGCATGTTGGGACATGTCGCGGGGGTCACGTGACCCCCTCCCAACATGTTGAGACATGTCGGGGGGGGTCAGGTGACCTCGAGGGGTCACGTGACCTCGGGGGAATCACGTGACCCCCCCCCCCGAGGTCACATGACCCCCCCCGGAGGAGAAGGAGGGGTATACCCTCCCCTGAGTACCCTTCCCTCCTCCTGCTCCTCAAGAGCTGCGCTCCAATTCGGTGTTACAGGGAGTTGTAAACGGCTTTCAGTTTTGTCTTCTCTTACTAACAATCTGCGCTATGTTTTTCGTTACGCAGGGCACAAGTTCGGGTAGCATGCCGACAGGGGCCACATTCCTCGACCCCAAGCATGCGGTCGACGTAAGCTAACCTTAGTTCCTTTGTGCAATGTCGAGCACTCGGCTTTTATCCATCTCGCCATGTGTGAACTTACAGGCTGCTGATGGGTTGTCGCCAACCATCACCCTACCCGAGGAAGTGTCTGTCTCTGGGCTCCATACGCTGCCTTCGGTGAGCACATTGTCATTTTCTCGCCTTTACGAACCTTGTAGACTCACATTTGACCTCGAAAGCCGTTCCACAGAGTTCTTGCCGCTCGGTTAGCTGTCTCTTGCATATATTTGCTTGCTTCATGCTCGGAATGATGCAAATGTGCGTTTTTCTTCTCTTACTAACAATCTGCGCTATGTTTTTCGTTACGCAGGGCACAAGTGCGGGTAGCATGCCGACAGGAGCCACATTCCTCGACCCCAAGCATGCGGTCGACGTAAGCTAACCTTAGTTTCTTTCTGTGACGTCGAGCACTCGGCTTTTATCCATCTCGCCATGTGCGAACTTACAGGCTGCTGATGGGTTGTCGCCAACCATCACCCTACCCGAGGAAGTGTCTGTCTCTGGGCTCCATACGCTGCCTTCGGTGAGCACATTGTCATTTTCTCGCCTTTACGAACCTTGTAGACTCACATTTGACCTCGAAAGCCGTTCCACAGAGTTCTTGCCGCTCGGTTAGCTGTCTCTTGCATATATTTGCTTGCTTCATGCTCGGAATGATGCAAATGTGCGTTTTTCTTCTCTTACTAACAATCTGCGCTATGTTTTTCGTTACGCAGGGTACAAGTGCAGGGATGATGGAGACAGGAGTCACGCTTCTGGACTGTGAGCCAATGAACCTAGTGCGTATTAGAATATTTTGTCTAATATGATGCTTTATGCCTCAGTTATTTGTTGTCATGGTGTCATGTCTGATTCTGTTTTAATTTGCAGGCCATCGAAAAGCTATCTACTGAAGATGCTCAAGCTCAAGCTACGAAAGATCATGAGCTTGGCGTACTCCCTCTGGTAGGCATGTTTTAGTTGGAGTACTCTAGAGCAGTGGTTCTCACCCATTGATGTTTCGCGGACTTCTTGTGAATCGACGGAGATGATGGAGGGCCCCATTTGTGGTGAGGGGAAGGGAAAGGTATAGGTTAATTATGATAAAGATTTGATAAATGGATATAACTAAGGACTAGCGTAAAGTAGGCTACTTCTTATTGACATGTACACGAGAAAACTCAACCGAAAATTGGAATGCTTCGTCTCAGTCTGAGAAAAATACAGCTTTTATTGCCTGGCTCGTTTGATGAGGCAACGATTTTCGGACCACAAGAATGCCTTTGCGGACCCCCATTTGAGAACCACTTATCTAGAGTAAAAGTGTATTTAGATACCTTTAGAACTATCCTAGACAGATGATGTCTGACAAAACTCTAACGGTTTACTGTCAAGATAAAATTTTATGAGGCAACATCTTTGAATTCAACATGTGAGCTCACTTATGAGGGTAAAGTTGTGAAAGTAATTTTACTTTTTAAAGGCTTAAAGGCTATAACTTGACTGCATTGCAAGAAGGTCATAAAAAAAGAGCTGTATTTTAAAAACTTTGTTCGAGTGCAAACTTGCGGCTTTGACTCCCAATAAGAAAATTAGATGGAAGCATCATTCATTCCAGCCTAGAGCAGCTAAATCTCGCCATCTGCTGTAGCATAAGCACTTGTGTTGGCACGTGAAACATTCTTGTGTTGAGCCGGCTTAACTGTGTCACAGTTCCGAGAGCGGGGCCAGGGTTTGTGAGGGCGCAACCTGGGTTGCCAGGAGCGTTGCGATGCCGACTGTTGGCGCTTTAGCTCGTGCCTCAAACATCCTGGGGTGGGGTACCTGGGGGGGGGGGGTCAGAAGACTGGGGGGGGGGAGGAGGTACCCAGACACGAAAGATGGGGGGGAGGGGGCTCGCTGCTTCACTCGTTCACTTTTAACAAAATGCTAGGCTATGAACGTTGCACATTAAAAATACAAACAAGGGACAGTCAGTTGTAGACAGGATACGCCGTCTCCTATTCCCAACTCCGTTCACTTCGTTTGCGGTTTTTGCTTTGATGTATAACTATAGCAAAGAAACTCTTTCAATAACCGTTTCACTAACATAAATTCGAAGTAGTACAGAAATGAGTCTCATGCTCCAAATCTGCTTTTCAGCGAGGAAGAAAGTCTGCAGCTACACAGTGGGAGCAGGTTGCAGTTGCTGACCACCCGTACAGCAAACCACTACAACTGGGTTGCGAGAAATCAGTCGCAGCACGCATGTCACCCTGCGACATCCACTTC
>JAZHYW010046222.1:0-10935 GCA_037355805.1 Ixodes ricinus | reverse complement strand
ATCGGGACACCATTGTTCGGTCATAGGGTGCACTAATAGCGACAGGAAGCGTCGAAGAGTGTCCGAGGACCTATGTAGCTTGCATGGAATCCGGCAAGGCGAGTGCGGCTGCAATGTTTTTAAGATGCATCACTTTCCGCCTGACCCCGATCTCCGGCGGCAGGGGATTGCGTCCGTAAACCGAAAAAACGTTTCCTCAGCACTATCCTCTCGACTATGCGCGGAAAATTTTGTGAATGGAGTGCGCACCGAACGCTGTACCGCCGATGAACATGGGGTACACTCGCAAGGTGCGTGCGAGTTTTCTCGTGATAATTGCTGTTTCAGTTTGTAAAATTTTGTAACTGAATTTATCTGAATATTGATATATTACAGTGGTGACACTGACTTGATTTTGTCATCTACAACACTTAATTGAAGGCTCATTTTCACCACCGGGTGTGGCTGGAAATTGTTGAAAAGTTACTTCTATCGGTTTTCCTGTATCGCGATCTCCTGCGCGATACCAGAGAGCCGGCAAAAGCGCCCGTTGGAGTGCCGCTGGTGCGTTGTTTCCGTTGATTGGGCGCTTTAAAGCGCTGGATATTCGCTGCAGAATACGTCTCGTGTGTTGCGAACTGCGTTTTCGAGCCCAGTGAGCACGTTTCTTTCTTGGAGTCATGGCATCGGCCAGTGCGGCGACGATGGGAACAGCGGCAGCGAACGCGCCAGCAATCGAAATTGGAGGTGAGTGTTCAAAATATTGCACCAAACAGTAAAATAATTCGTGGCTGCTTTCAGGCTTTCTGCGGCTCGAGATAAGTAAATCTAGAACGCCTTCGTCGCGCGTTCATTCACAAGGAAATATGAGAACATGGACACGCAAGATAAAAGCAGCGCAGCAAAACGATCGGTGGCAGCTCTGGGTGTTTACAAAAGTTAATTGAGGGTCCCGTGTCGTGTAGCGCTTTTTGATTACTAAAAGCGGCTACATTGAAATAGGCCCAGTGCAAGCAAAAATTGATAAATGATTTATTAGTTCCAGACACTTGCTTCGGCATTCAAAATTGATACTTTATTTGCACCTGTGTGCGCTGTGGCGTTGGATGTGTTTGGAAGGTGGCAGGGTCTCAGCTCGACACCGCCCCCCGCATTGTTTACTAAAGGCACGTGGCCAGGATTTTGTTTCGTGGGGGGGGGGGGGGGGGGGAGGGAAGGGAGGGGGGGCGGGCGGGCGGGCGGGCGGCCGTTGCCGTTTATGGCAAAACGCCATGGGTGGCGTTTGTAGATAAAATTAAGACAATGCCACTAGTGTAAAATATCAACGTCACAATAAACAATGCACAACCTTTTATTTTACAAATCACGCTTAGAACCAATTCTGGGAAAGACAAAGGTCCCACTGGACCTTTTAGCTTTTGTTAATACTGCAGCTTGGGCGAGTTGGTTGCTCATGTCTAAAAATTATGGCACACAAAACACACACTTCTCTTCAAAAAGGACACCTACACTGCCCAGACTCTCAACTCGGTGTTGTATTTCGTCTTTACACTTCATCTACGCCTATGCAAAGAAACTAATTCAAATCTTCCACTTTTTTTTTTTTTTGGCTATGTAAGCTAATTTTTTGCCTGATAAAAATGACAGGCTGCTAACACAATTGTTTTCTAGTGTGACAATGTTTGCTGTTCCCATAATTTCTCAAATGAGTTTGTTTAATAACAAAGCTTTCAATGTGTTGTCTAATCTGCAGAGGGCCGGCATTACCTTCATCCAAGTGTTATAAGCACATGGGAGGAAGACATCAAGAAGTGGCCTGAAATCAGAGGACCAAATATTATTTATTACCTTCTGCATTCAAAGGCATGCGACCTTGAAGAAGTGAAAGCCTACAAAAGCCTGGACTCCTACAATTATCTTCAGAGTGGGTGGGTCGGGACCGTCCTGGCTCACAAAATTGATGCAGACCTGACGTTGCTGAAGGCTAAAGTCCAAGCATCACAATCCTGCGGTAAATTTCACACTGCTTGGGTGTGTGCAAGGATAGGTGGAGAGGTAGTCACTGCTGGGTGCAGCTGCATGGCTGGTCAAGCCAAGGTGTGCAGCCACATTGGTGCGATACTGTGGAAAGTGGACATGGCTGTGGCTGGTGGACTCACCGGGGAGGCCTGCACGGACACAACAAGCACATGGAATCGAGGAACCAAACGAAATGTGGAGCCGGCTCTTCTGGAAACAATTGGTTTCAAGCTGCAGACGAGGACCGTCGACGACATGGCCTCCAACAAGAAACCTGCACCACCAGTGCGCACATTTCCAAGCAAAAAGGAACTTGAGAAGCACCACAGCGAATCCCGGTGGCCTGGGCTATTTCAAATACCTGGTATGTTTACTTAGTCAGTCGTGTAAGCCCACATGTAGCAGCTGGAATGGAAAAAATTTCAATTGTAGGTTGCTTGGGAGAAGAGTGTGTTGGTTCAAGTCAAGGATGCAATGCAATAAATAAGCAATGACTTATTGGCTCAAAAATATAAAATGCCACTATGTAAAGTTCTTATTAAGCAAAATTAGTAACAAGATAAATCAACCCTTTTTAAAGTGACCGTGAAACAGTCTTGGTATGCAAGAATCATTAACACTGGAATTTTTTCACTAGGAGGCAAAATTCGCAATGCTTGCAGGCGAATTTTTAAGTTGGATCTATTTCATTGTTTCTGTAAGAAGCTGGTTGGTTAGCAGCAGTATATGGTGCCAATGGGGGCTATATGCAGGTGCTGCTGTTGGCAACAAACCATAAGCCTCTTTGTGCCTGGCTGCATGCAAGCACTTGGAGAAAACTCACTCCAAATGTGCCACAGTACATCTACATAAAAATGGCGTGTGGCCACCCACCTTCCTTACAAGCTGAGGGTGGTCACACGAGTTATTTGCACATTCTCAGAAATGAAGAGAAAAACAGCCTCTTGTAAGGGGGTCAGTCAGAACCAGACTAACAGTGTGTTTAATGTTGTCATATTATTTTGTTTATCCCCCAGGAACCCTGCTGCATTCAACACTCACAGCTGCACCACGTCCGCAGCCTACCAACCCTCAGCCAGACGAGAGCACACTGCACAGCAGCCATGAGGATGTTGACATACTCCCCGAGAGCTGTGTCTTGTGCGAGGCTTTCTACACAAGCTTTGTTCAGTTGTCAGAGGTGGCAGTGGAATCACTGGAGCATGCCACAAGGCACCAAAGTGACAGCTCGTTATGGCACATGGCAAGGCGGCTTCGGATAACTGCATCTACTGCGAGTGTCATCCCCAAACTAGCCAAAACATCTACTCAAAACGCGTTGCAGACGCTAGTAAATCCGCAATTCCGTGGAAACGCAGCAACCGCACACGGTATCAAGTATGAACCAGTGGCACGTAAAAAATTCATTGAGGTCACGGGTCTGACTGTTGGCTCCTCGGGAACTGTGGTGTGTCAAGGTCGCCCTTGGTTATCAGCCTCACCGGATGGCCTCATTACGAGCCGTAATGCCATCTTAGAAATTAAATGCCCCAACGTTCTTAACTGCAAAGAATACATTGCACGTGGAGGTTACGATGTAAGGATGAAGGACGGCATATATTTCCTTCCCAAAACTACCAGCTTCTACAGTCAAGTGCAGTTGTGCATGCTGTGCACAGAAACCAAACTCTGCTTTCTGTATGTCTGGTCTGCAGAAGAGGACGTTTCTTTACTAGTTAAGTTTGATGAAGCTTTTCTGAATGAGAACTTGGCAAGACTTGAGCGCTTCTATTTCTGCCAGATGTTGCCCGAGCTGGAGAGAAGGTGCAGGGAGGGAATCATTGCAATTTCCAGTGAGTACAGGCAACTGTGTGCTATGTAATAACTTTAATGACTGAGGGAATACAAGAACCAAATAAGATACCACTGGACTTCAGTGAAACATTCAATTTCTTTTTTGTGCATTTTACCACGTGATGGATTAAATTGTTTACACAGTTCAAAAGCGGCTGTGATTACTCGGCTATCAGAGGAGGCTTCAGATTGCATAAGCCGGCACATACAAATATCATATTCGTTATTGTCTGCTTCGATTTGATGCAGAGTGCAGACTTGAAGATCCTGTACGTTTTCATACGGTTGATAGCCCTCTCAACATGAATCCGCACAGATGCAATTCTCCGGGTTCTTGTTACTTCAGCCTCTGACAGCTGAGTTTTGCCTATAACATGAGACGTGCAGGTGAGTAATAAGGTGAGCACATTCCAAACAGGGTAAAAAGTAAGCTAGAAACAGCCTTCTTGCTTCTGATCCTATGACAATTTTAAGTGACGAGTCTAAAGGGTGTCACAGAGCTGCATTCAGCTGTCTTCTCCTGCGGGGGTGGGATGCCTCTATTGCAAAAGGATTACTATATGCGACTCGAAGCACATGCATTAGGTTAGCTTTAGTCATTGTCCGCCATGCGATCGAAGATTTTGATGCTGAACTGCGAGCCAGCGCGAAACCCTCAACGATCGGGTTTGAATTTAGAACATTTGGTTCCGTTTGCTTACCCGGATCAGCAAATAACCCTCTTGCAATGGTAGGTCGTGCAGTCTCAAGCACAAGCAGTGAATTTTAGCGCAAAGAAACTGATGCAAGGCTAGGGTGCCCTCATGTGTGCTTTGCTTAAAGTGACATCCTTTGTAGTTCCTCGAGCTCGCAGGCAAAGCTACGAGCTTGAGACGGCACGCGCTCATAGCGAAAAAAGAAAAATCGGAACAAAATGGCTTGATGTCATTACCCTATGCAAAGCGCACATGAAGGCACCCTAGGCAAGGCATATAGTAGAAAAGAAACTATAGAAATGTTAGATGTATATTTTCAAACAGACGTCACCTTTAGTAAATGCCGGCATGTTTAGCTTCACGCCCTGAACTTCAAGGTAGCTGTCGAGCGTGAAGCCACGGTCTGCCATGATCTCGTCACCACGCTGGAAGAACTCCTGCACACCACAGTCTCTCACAATATGCTTATCAGATGCGCGACCTCCATACGCCCGAGACACATACATGATTAGACCATTGGGTGCAATGACCGTTAAAAATTTTACAGTGTTATTAGCCTTGTATGAACTGTATGTTTGGGCTCGTGCCATCAGCTTTTTAGGTCGCTGGAGCGTAATCTCGGAGCAGTCGAAGATACATGTCGTCTTCTGGTAGCCAGTATCTATGAAGCTCTGTGGCATGCTGTCATAAATTGCCTCTCGTGGTAGCCAGATGACGACATCCTCCATCACGGTTTTTAATGCTCGCAGTAGCGTGTTGAAAATCTGGCACACACGCGACACAGAAACATCAAACCTACGAGCAAGGTCGCCATACAGCAATCCTAGTCTAAGCCTCATTAGCGTCAGAAGCAGCTGATCTTCCAGGGGCATTGCTGACCTTGTTTTGACTAGCGTTCTTACAGCGCTGGCCAGACTATCAAAAACATTTCGTGTTACTCCTGTGTAGAAGTGGATGTCGCAGGGTGACATGCGTGCTGCGACTGATTTCTCGCAACCCAGTTGTAGTGGTTTGCTGTACGGGTGGTCAGCAACTGCAACCTGCTCCCACTGTGTAGCTGCAGACTTTCTTCCTCGCTGAAAAGCAGATTTGGAGCATGAGACTCATTTCTGTACTACTTCGAATTTATGTTAGTGAAACGGTTATTGAAAGAGTTTCTTTGCTATAGTTATACATCAAAGCAAAAACCGCAAACGAAGTGAACGGAGTTGGGAATAGGAGACGGCGTATCCTGTCTACAACTGACTGTCCCTTGTTTGTATTTTTAATGTGCAACGTTCATAGCCTAGCATTTTGTTAAAAGTGAACGAGTGAAGCAGCGAGCCCCCCCCCCCCATCTTTCGTGTCTGGGTACCTCCTCCCCCACAGTCTTCTGACCCCCCCCCCCCCCAGGTACCCCACCCCAGGACGTTTGAGGCACGAGCTAAAGCGCCAACAGTCGGCATCGCAACGCTCCTGGCAACCCAGGTTGCGCCCTCACAAACCCTGGCCCCGCTCTCGGAACTGTGACACAGTTAAGCCGGCTAAACACAAGAATGTTTCACGTGCCAACACAAGTGCTTATGCTACAGCAGATGGCGAGCTTTAGCTGCTCTAGGCTGGAATGAATGATGCTTCCATCTAATTTTCTTATTGGGAGTCAAAGCCGCAAGTTTGCACTCGAACAAAGTTTTTAAAATACAGCTCTTTTTTTATGACCTTCTTGCAATGCAGTCAAGTTATAGCCTTTAAGCCTTTAAAAAGTAAAATTACTTTCACAACTTTACCCTCATAAGTGAGCTCACATGTTGAATTCAAAGATGTTGCCTCATAAAATTTTATCTTGACAGTAAACCGTTAGAGTTTTGTCAGACATCATCTGTCTAGGATAGTTCTAAAGGTATCTAAATACACTTTTACTCTAGATAAGTGGTTCTCAAATGGGGGTCCGCAAAGGCATTCTTGTGGTCCGAAAATCGTTGCCTCATCAAACGAGCCAGGCAATAAAAGCTGTATTTTTCTCAGACTGAGACGAAGCATTCCAATTTTCGGTTGAGTTTTCTCGTGTACATGTCAATAAGAGTAGCCTACTTTACGCTAGTCCTTAGTTATATCCATTTATTAAATCTTTATCATAATTAACCTATACCTTTCCCTTCCCCTCACCACAAACGGGGCCCTCCATCATCTCCGCCGATTCACAAGAAGTCCGCGAAACATCAATGGGTGAGAACCACTGCTCTAGAGTACTCCAACTAAAACATGCCTACCAGAGGGAGTACGCCAAGCTCATGATCTTTCGTAGCTTGAGCTTGAGCATCTTCAGTAGATAGCTTTTCGATGGCCTGCAAATTAAAACAGAATCAGACATGACACCATGACAACAAACAACTGAGGCATAAAGCATCATATTAGACAAAATATTCTAATACGCACTAGGTTCATTGGCTCACAGTCCAGAAGCGTGACTCCTGTCTCCATCATCCCTGCACTTGTACCCTGCGTAACGAAAAACATAGCGCAGATTGTTAGTAAGAGAAGAAAAACGCACATTTGCATCATTCCGAGCATGAAGCAAGCAAATATATGCAAGAGACAGCTAACCGAGCGGCAAGAACTCTGTGGAACGGCTTTCGAGGTCAAATGTGAGTCTACAAGGTTCGTAAAGGCGAGAAAATGACAATGTGCTCACCGAAGGCAGCGTATGGAGCCCAGAGACAGACACTTCCTCGGGTAGGGTGATGGTTGGCGACAACCCATCAGCAGCCTGTAAGTTCACACATGGCGAGATGGATAAAAGCCGAGTGCTCGACGTCACACAAAGAAACTAAGGTTAGCTTACGTCGACCGCATGCTTGGGGTCGAGGAATGTGGCTCCTGTCGGCATGCTACCCGCACTTGTGCCCTGCGTAACGAAAAACATAGCGCAGATTGTTAGTAAGAGAAGAAAAACGCACATTTGCATCATTCCGAGCATGAAGCAAGCAAATATATGCAAGAGACAGCTAACCGAGCGGCAAGAACTCTGTGGAACGGCTTTCGAGGTCAAATGTGAGTCTACAAGGTTCGTAAAGGCGAGAAAATGACAATGTGCTCACCGAAGGCAGCGTATGGAGCCCAGAGACAGACACTTCCTCGGGTAGGGTGATGGTTGGCGACAACCCATCAGCAGCCTGTAAGTTCACACATGGCGAGATGGATAAAAGCCGAGTGCTCGACATTACACAAAGAAACTAAGGTTAGCTTACGTCGACCGCATGCTTGGGGTCGAGGAATGTGGCCCCTGTCGGCATGCTACCCGCACTTGTGCCCTGCGTAACGAAAAACATAGCGCAGATTGTTAGTAAGAGAAGACAAAACTGAAAGCCGTTTACAACTCCCTGTAACACCGAATTGGAGCGCAGCTCTTGAGGAGCAGGAGGAGGGAAGGGTACTCAGGGAGAGGTATACCCCTCCTTCTCCTCCGGGGGGTCATGTGACTCGGGGGGAACGGCTTTCGAGGTCAAACGTGACTCCACGAGGTCACCTGACCCCCGCGAACATGTCTCAACATGTTGGGAGGGGGTCAGCGTGACCCCTGCGACATGTCCCAACATGCACCGTACGTTGCCTCGGGTGGGGTGAGGGTCACGCGACACCCCACCCCCGACATGTCCCAACATGTCGGCAGGGAGGTCACGTGACCCCCGCGACATGTCCCATAATGCACCGCGCGGGGTCACGTGACTCCCCGCGACATGTCCCAATATGCACCGCACGTGGACTCGGGAAGGGTGGCGTCACGTCGACCCCCGACATGTCTCAACATGTCGGGAGAGGGTCACGTGACCTCCGCGACATGTCCCAACATGCACCGCGCGGTTACGCCGACGCCGACGGCGACGACGCTCAAGCCGGAAACGGGCAGCCTAAGAGCTGCGCTCTAAAACGCACATTTGCATCATTCCGAGCATGAAGCAAGCAAATATATGCAAGAGACAGCTAACCGAGCGGCAAGAACTCTGTGGAACGGCTTTCGAGGTCAAATGTGAGTCTACAAGGTTCGTAAAGGCGAGAAAATGACAATGTGCTCACCGAAGGCAGCGTATGGAGCCCAGAGACAGACACTTCCTCGGGTAGGGTGATGGTTGGCGACAACCCATCAGCAGCCTGTAAGTTCACACATGGCGAGATGGATAAAAGCCGAGTGCTCGACATTACACAAAGAAACTAAGGTTAGCTTACGTCGACCGCATGCTTGGGGTCGAGGAATGTGGCCCCTGTCGGCATGCTACCTGCACTTGTCCCCTGGGTAACGAAAAACATAGCGCAGATTGACATTTGCATCGTTCCGAGCATGGATACATGCAAAAGAGGCAGTCAAATCAGTAGCAAAGACACTCCAATGCAGTTTTCTCAGCCAACTTTGAAGCTATGGTTTGTATGATAATGTGCTTACTGAATCGAGTGTGTTGTCCGTTTGTGGTGGTCGTTCAGCTGCCTGCAGGTTAAAACATGGTAAAGACTTTCCTATAACTGGTAAAGACTTGTCCTAGGGCTTGGCAGATCAGAAAATACTGTGGCTAACTCACTAGGTTCAGCGGCTCATTGTCCCATGTGCTCTCTGCATCATCATTGTCGGGATCTTGGTGTTGCTGAAATTAGTTCAGACAGTAATGAGAACTGAATGGTAAATGAGGTTGATCTCTGACAGGAATGGCCAAACTGCGGCTCACGAGCAGCATGCGGCTCTTCACGGGTTCAAGTGCAGCTCGCGGCTCCCTAATGAGCGTCGTCCCCCCCCCCCCTTTCCTTCCTGTGCCCCCAAAACAAAAAAAAAAGTTCTAGAATTAAAAAAAAAAAGGTCACAGTCTTGGCAGCTTCGTACAATTACACAACATACATACAGGTGGACTGCTTTTTGACACATAGATGTGTCCAGTGACCCAGCTTCCTTGATTGTTCTAGAAAGATTTACTAACGATATGCGCATAATGGGCGTCAGGGGCTGGCTAGTGAGTATGCATTCATTTTTGCTTAGCGGTTGAAGAAACATTCTGCTGCCTGGTGCTATTTGTTGTAGTCGACAATTATACTTCTAGCCTTTGGAAAAGACTGTTCCCTTCACATCGTTTCTTACTAAAAACAGCCCCCCCCCCTTTTTGTTTTTTCCTGCGGCTTTCTGCAATTGTGTAGTTTTGTCTGCGGCTCTAACCCCATGTCATTCTGGCCATTCTTGATCTATCAGATTATTTGGTCGTTGCATTGATTCAGGTATTTGCCCCATAAAAGTATGTGCACTGATTTAATGAACCCTGGGCCTCACAGAGCACGCTTGATTCAATTGTGTCTGGATCAACATTACAGAAGAGCAATATGCTGTGGATAATCAACATTAAAGGGCTACCACATTGGAGCCTGCACAAACATGTCAATTTTTCCGCTTTATGTTAATTTTTCAGCTGATACCCGTTAGAGCTGCTACATTGTAGCCCAGCAATGTCTGGGAGAGAAAGCCGATTGCTTTTGTACGTCTCTTGATTACACTAACACCCCGACACGACTAGATCCACCTAACCGCCGATCTGGCGCCTGTGTCGTTTGCTCCGCTATCACGTTAAGTGCAACTGCACGAATAGAAATAGCAGGCAGTGTCTATTCTCCCGGCAGCCTGGTAGAATAGACACTACCTTGAAATATTTTGCGAACCACACGCACCTTGTCGGACGGCGAAGAGGAGCCCAACGATGAAGCCATGTTAGAGGATCCTGGACTTGGGTCATGTCCGACTTTCTGAATAAAAAACAATATCGCATTTCACAATCTGCGCGAACATCGTGCGAATTTAGGCGGTTACCTTTACTTTTAGTGGCGGCACGTAGTTCGTTCTTTGCAAACGTCGTCGCGGAACTACAACCTGAAAATAATAGCAACCGAAAAGTTAAAACTTACAACAGCGATTCCTACAAAAAAACTTGTACCCACCTTGCGATCGTAGCCCATGTTGAACGACGGCAGAGCGTTGATCTCGGTGCGCGTTCCATTCGCGAAATGTTGTGAGCACACTCGAGAGCTTGACGTGGGGGAGAAGTCTTTCCGACTTACTGCCGCGACCCACTGCCGCCGGAGATCGGGGTCAGGCGGAAAGCGATGCATCTTAAAAACATTGCAGCCGCACTCGCCTTGCCGGATTCCATGCAAGCTACATAGGTCCTCGGACACTCTTCGACGCTTCCTGTCGCTATTAGTGCACCCTATGACCGAACAATGGTGTCCCGATGACCGGGGGACTCTCTCCATCGAAGCCCGTGGCTTTAATTAAGTTCGTGAGTCTAAAACAGAAGAAAAAGCGCGGACGAAGCTCGGGCACTGCGTAGACCCAACACCAGCCAAGCCTCTCATCCGGGACCTTCTGTCTTTCTACACAATCAGAAAGGGGGAAAGCGCCGGT